>CAEGAE010085654.1:0-10025 GCA_903067095.1 Girardinus metallicus | reverse complement strand
AGATAGATAGATAGATAGATAGATAGATAGATAGATAGATAGATAGATAGATAGATAGATAGATAGATAGATAGATATCATTTTGTGACTATGTTATCTTTGGTTAGGTGAATCCAGGGTGACCCCTCCTCTCACCTGGAACGTGGCTGGAGATAGGCACCAGCACCTCCCGACCCATAAGGGTGTAATGAAAATGGATGGATAGGTTAGGTGAACAAAATCCTGCCTAAAATCAGTAGACTGTTAGTGATCAGCAGCACATTGCTTGACGGATGTTTAGTGTAACACAGAGCAGAAAGCTGATGCCGTTGTTTGGTCCTACATCCACTGTTTTGGCTAGATGGAGCTAGAGCAGTTGGACCTATGCATTTCATTTGTATTGCAGTGTGAACAACATGGCACGTTCATGTGACAATTGTGACGGCCCCTGTTCAGTGGTCCTGTGTGTGCTATGTGGCTGTATATTGTCTGTCAATTAAGGTCCTTGATTGTGGGAGGCGCTTCTGGTTACGCGACCACCTGGGTTGAATATAAGGAGCGCCGCACCATTCATGAGACCAGCGCGGGCCGAGGCAAAAGTGAGGCGCAGATGACCCGGATGTCCAAGCCGAATTGAGATCCGGACTCAGGAGGCGCCGGCAGATTGCTTGACACGTTGTGGGAGCTGTAGCTGAGACCAGGCGGAGGGAGCGCCGGTTTATTATGCCTTGGGCTACTGCCAATTATCCCCTGGACAATCATTTTAAATAAATGCCTCTGAAGGGCTTTAAAATGTTTCTGGTTGCCGTGTCCACCCTATTTTTTGTTGCGGCCATCTGAGCCGGGCCGTAACAATATTTTATTAAAATGTATAAAACCTAAACAGTCTACAGTATTATTACTGTATTGTTTTTACATCTAAAATAAATACTTCACAAGTAAAGTCTATTGTTACAACTAATAATGGATCCCTTTAATCAAAATTCTGATTGGCACTTGACAAAATGTATTGCTTCAGTTGTTGACTGTGTGTTTTATGACTTTGTAATTTTGTGTTTTATGATGCAAGGTGCTTTGAACTGCCTTGTTGTTGAAATTTGCTACACAAATAAACTTAACTCATTTATTGAAATGCCCATTCATATGTTTCAGATATTTGATGAATAATTGATTTGCTTTTTCTGGGCTGACATTAACAGTGACTGATAACAAACGAACTTGGCATCGTGAATGCTGTATAAAGTGCCAGGTTCAGAGTTTTTGTTTTTCAAATTTTGAGCATGGATTTGAAATAGGTCAGAGCAACAAATGTCCTATTCTTTGACACTTCTGCTATAATTTCTGCTAAAGCACCCATGAGTCAGTGTTTTTGGTTTCTGGTGCAGGAACTGCTAAGGATCACAGTTTGGGGTTGTCGTTTTCAGCCCCGCTGTCAACTTTTAAAGATATTAACTTTTTTCCCTCAAGCTGTGGAGATATCTGATGAAGAATTACATTTTCTAGAAAAAAACATGCCTCAGGCTGGACATTTTATCCTGGAAAATTATGTTTTTCTGCTGCGGGATAAAGCTAATCTGAAATTCATCATCACTTGTGTATTTAAATATTCATTGTCATCCTCCATTTGTGTCTCTAAATTATCTCTTTCAAAGCCTAACAGTTATCTTGAGGCACTTTACATAATTTCTTTAAAGAACATTACATTACATTCTGGTAATTGTCATTTCTTTCTCATTACTTTCCATCTACTATGATAACTGTACTCCCAAACCAGTTTTGGGGAGGTGATGATGGCTTTTATGGCTGATCACAACTGCTTTCAGACAGTTTTAATAGGAGCATAATTAAACCTGTAAATCAATGAGATGAGACAACTATCACTAGTAAGCAGTTTATGTTTAGAAACGTTTTTTAAAATTATAATTAAGAAACCTTCCCTCTAGTGGTCTTTTTTAAATTGAACATTACTATTGGACTCACAGGAGCTCCTATTGTGTAGGCTTTTATTAACACAACCATCAGTGGCTTTTTAGGCTACCGAAGCCTGTTTTTCAAACAACTGCAAAGCTTAGCTTGTTTACACTTCAGCTGCATTGACTGAATAAAAAATTTATCTTAGTTTAATTTAAAATAAAGTGTTTGCAATCTTTTTGGAACTGATATAAAGAAGAGGTGCAAAGCAATAATATAACAATAGTTTGGATGGTAGAAAACTAATACTACACATTATTCTGAACTCCATGGTAGTGGTACCATAATGCTGAGAATTGAGAATGCATAGAAAGACCTGAAAATGTATGTTTATGGCTTAAATGATGTTGAGAGAAGTTGATAAAAATTGCATTCCTTCGATGTTGAAGACTTGAAAAAACAAACAACAAAAGAGTAGCAGGTATAGTGGTAGTGACAGATATTTTTTGCTAATAATTGACCTTGCGGAGAGAGGGTCACATATTCAAATTTCAATTTTAAGAAGAAATAAAAATCTAACACCACATATCTTTTTACGCCACATGATTTATTTGTGCTAGTATGTATGGTCTGATAACCAAAATCCATAAAATGCACTGACATTTGTGCAAAAGTGAAGATTTCCAACAGGTATAATTACTTTTACAAGGTGTTGTATTATTCTCAGCTCAAATTTAGATTTTAATCTTTAATCTTTTGGAGTGTGAAAAACATGGCACATCCTAGTCAAACGCCATTACCAATTTAGTATACTTTAGATTTAAGGAACATGGACTCTACTCTGTGGTTTTCCTTCGTGATCTATCTCCCTGGAAGCCTTAATCTAAATACCTTCAGAACAAAGTTCCTGTAAACAGAATATAATGTGATCTATTTCTTTCAGACATAGATTAAGGGGATGTTATGCAGATGTCAAATCTTCTATTCAGCTTAGATCCCTCTTTAAAATAGCAGGCAGGAATGACATCTTCATTGCTGCACATAAATTTCTGTTCCATCTCTTCATCGTATGTTCCATTGTGCTCAAACTTTTTCACATGAGGCAGAGTCTAACCAACAACAAAGAGGGAGCACTAATGTATTTTAAAATCTAAACTTTCCTAATTTTTGTTTTTATTTTGTCTCTCACAATTAACACTTAAGTGACTAAAGAGAGTTTGCTCATTTCAAATAGCATTGGGCTTTGACAGTACGGAAGAGTGTCTTCAAAAAGCTGAAAAAAATTACAATGACTTAATTTAGGTGAAACATAAATGAGTGAAACATAATTATTGCAAATTATTTATGCAATAATTTGTGCATTATTTTTTAATGCACAAATATCTACATTTAAAAAAGAGCTTTAAAAATGCCTAAAAAAACAACAACAAAAAACATATAGTGGTTTAATGTTTATTATAATGGGGCACCCTGGGATGCAATTAGTCTTATTTATAACCTGATTAATAAAGAATAATTGTTCTATATTGATCAAACAGTCTCTATTCACAACTAAGTTGTGGAAGTATTAATAAATACAGAGAATTACACAAACTCATAAAGCTGTAAAGGTGTGTTTTTATGTTTAAATAATTTATGCTTGGGGACAAAAACTGGCTCAAAGTTATTAACAGTAAAGTTACAAACTTGCTGACTATACACAAAAGGCACAAGTTAATGCATTTACATTTGTATAGCTGAATGATTTATAACCACATTAATGATAAAAGTAGGAACACATAAATAAATTAATATTATTACACGTGTGTTACTGTTTTCAGAAACAAACTCACACATTGATGAACACACACTTGCTACAATCTCTATGTCGTCATAGTTTGCTGTGTGACTTTTTCCTACATTATAGATGACTGACATCACTCAGCGCTTGCAATCCTGCTGATTCTTACATTTCCTCCTCCATCACCCCACAAGCTGGCATGCAGCTTTATTCAAGCACGGTTTATTGTTCTCCTGATCACTTTGAGTCAAAAGAGAAACATGATCACAAATCCAGGCTCATGTCTCAGAGGGGCTTCTGCATTATGGAGAGGGAGCTTCTGAAGTTGTGAATTAGAGGAAAAAAAATATGCTATAGGGATTAAAGGTTCACAGGACAGGTCATGAGTTTGAATCAATGTGTTCTTGGAATGGTTATGTATCACGTCTGGATAATTTATCACAGTAGAAAAAAAGTAATTTAAAAACCAGATATATAATTTAGGTACTTTCATACTATGTGTGTTTGTGTGTGTAACAAACTCCCCTGGCAGGCATACTGGCAGACCTATGAATTTATTTCTAGATTGATTTGAGAATCTATCAATTTTTACTTAGTAATCTATGGATTCCTATTTCTTTGTGATATTTTTAACCACTCTTCAAATTGGTGGGTCACAAAAGGACATGCAGATGTGCAATGGTTCACATAAACCAGTACATGCCAATAAAAAAAATAGTCGACTGCCTAATCTCGATTATAAGCCTGTGTAACCCAGTGCTAAAAACACAAGTAAAAAATGACTAGATGTTGATTTAATGTCTTCTTCTAAAACGAGATTAAAAAGTCTAAAGAAGTCTAAGATTCCATGTCTTATTCTACAATAAGAGTTAAAAAGTAGTAAAGTTAAAAATAAGTTAATAAATATGTTCATAAGTATAGATAAAAAGTGCTAAAAATCTTTAAAAACTGTGAAATATGCCTTTAGTGATTGCTTTTAGTGAAGGATTAAACAAACAATAGATGGCACAGTCTGATTTCACATAAGTCAATCATGTTGATTGTCCTGCCCCTTTAACTGCGGTGCTAAGATTTTGCTCAGGCTTGAGAGCTCAGAGCTGACTGTTGTTTCTGCTAAGAGCCTGGAAGATCTTGTCAAAATCAATGAAGAATCTTGGAAATTGGTAAGAAAAACAATGTTAAAATAGTTTTGAAAAATATATGTTTCAAAACAATAAATCCGTTTTTTTATTAAATCTCAGAAAGTCTCCCTTGTGAGTGGCTGAAGCCAGAAAAAATCCCTGTGTAGCGTCGTGTAATATCGGTGAGTGATATTACGCGCTCGGCAGTTGGCTCAATAAATTCGCTGAAAATGGGCTAAATCACCTAGTAACTGATCAAATTTAATAAAAATAAAATTGTATTTTAAGATTTTGTATTATTATTGGGTATGTTGTATTTTTTTCTATGTAATTGTACTTATTTTTCATTGGCACTTTTGATTGAAATCTATATATTTTTCTTTACCACCTATAAGCTAATTTCTTTAGTTTTACTGATGTGATGGTAATATTGAACTCTGATAACTTGAATATTGTTATACAACAAGAAGGAAATTTAGAAATGATGAAAGCTCTATTTGAATGGTAGCTTAAGCTTTATTGATATCAGCATCCTGTGTTTTAAGATGCTTTACTCTGGCCTTGTTCCAGGTCAGGTTTTTTTTTTTTTATGGTGCACTTTTGGCACAAGACTCAGAGGGGCCGGCACTGGGAGGCAGAGACTCGGGCGGAGCACTGGGAGGCGGAGACTAAGGCGGAACAGTGGGAGGCGGAGACTCGGTTGGAGCACTAGGAGGCAGGAACTCGGCAGCGGCAGATTCAGGGGGCAGCGAGCCCCGGTACAGGGACTGGAGCGGGAGCTGGTAACTGGAGCGCTGGCTGCAGCGGTGGCTGATCCTGGAGTCAGTGGAGAGGCTGCTGCATCGTTGGGAAGAGGCGGAGAATCTGCAGCAGCCGCTGGCAGTGGTGCTGGTCCCCGACACGATGGAGATGCTGAAGCGGAATGTGAAGCGGAATATTTCCTCTACAAAATGTCCTCATAGAGTTTGAGTACTAGTTCGAATGTGAACGAGTCTCCCTTAAACAAACTAAAAAGGTGATCAAAATCTTCCTCGAACTCTATGTTATGCATATCTTTAGACTTGAGAAAAGGGAAATCCAGGGATGCCGTCGGTGAGGTCATTCTAGGGGTTTGGACCGGTTTCTTAGATCTGGCAGCACAGCTTAAAGGAGGCTAGGCTCACACTGGTAGGAACAGAAAGTACCAGTGAGGTAAAATTAATTTCAAGAAGTAAATGGTGGCACATCCGGTATTGCCTCCTGGGCAATCAATAATTGCACCGCCTGAGTCTGTATTAAAAATAATTTGACACAGAATACAATTCACACCCAATTTTATAAATGCAAGTCCAGTTTATTAAAATACAGTCCAATCAATATAGTCAGAAACAGTTTCAACCACATACATTTCAGCATATAGTCAACGTAAACAGATTATAAAAGGTCAATTGGCGAAAAGTTATTTATTTAAGAAAACCGAAACAAAAACCAGGATCGAGAGGAGCCATTCGCCTCATAGAAAGATACCCCACTCAACTCCCAGAACTGAGTGGGAGTTGAAAGGCCTGGAAGCAGAGTGAGGAAAAACACAGGACCACTGGGTCAGGATCACTTTCAACGAGAAAGAACTACAAAGATGGGATACAGACATTTTACCAATTAACTAAATAAATAATTATTAAGAGCTTATAATAAGAAAAATAATCTACTGAAAACCCTCTTGTTTGACACAGAGCAACTCTGGTGTTCCGAAGTTAGTCTATCACTTAAACTGTAAACTACTGTCTAGATTGTAGTGTCCACATTAAACAAGGAGATCCGTCTCACATTTGTGATTTGCATAATCCCCTGTAGTTCTGTTCTGAAATGTTCTATTCCAAATGTTTAGCTGTCTTGTTTCTGTTATGTTCTTTCTATTTCTTTAATGCAAAACGCCTAACTGTCACAAGTAGCCCAGTTTTACTACAAATTATTGCTTGTTGAAAACTAAAAGAGACTGAAAATCCAACAGTAATGCTGAAGCAAAAGGATAAAACATTTGTCATAAAAATGTCTTATTGAAATGCAGTAAAGAGACACAGACACAAGACACGATTTGTTTTAAATGACTGTGCAAACATCAAACACCTTGATACTCACTTTGAGTCTTGGAAACAAATCAGACATTATCTATTTAAGGTAAACTGCAGCTAGAGAGACTGACATTAGAAAAATAACAGACGAAAAATGCTTTCCAAAAATAGCAGTCTAATTAAAGTTTGTAGAATATCTCATTTGTGTGGCAGTTGTACTTGTATATAGTTTTCCCCTGATGAACAGGGATGCTTCAGAGGTGTGAAAATATTGTTGCCGACAGCCGGTCGAGTCGACGTGATTTTGTGCGGCTGCTGTTGTAGGAAAGTTTAAAGTAGGGCAGCTAAAAGGCAGAACAAAGGACGGAGAACACGCCTGGGTAACTTTTCCTTTAAAAATACATGAGGCAGCTGCTGCCACTCCCCCACCTATCAAACATTAAGGAGTAGCGGAAAAGTTGTTTACTGCGCAGGCTCATAAATGGTTGAGAGATGCATTATGGTAAACATAAACACACCTGAAAATATGTTTTCTTTGACAAAAGCTGTGTTATATTTTTAGCTGTGATATTGTTGTCACTTTTTGACAGCTGCCCACTTAAAACAAGGAAGTCATACTGAGCGCTGTTACACTTGGGAATTAAAGTCATATCAAACTATATCCTCTGTATTTTTGTTTATTAATTGACATCTGTTTAAACCTTGTGTAAACCCGAACAAAGTGGAGCTGTTTTCATGTGATGCATTCATGCAGAATATCTGAACTAACAATAGGTACTTTTAAGGTGCCCCGTTATGCTTTCTTGAAAAGATTAGGGTAGGTCTATGGGCTATACAAAATATGTTCATTACACTTTTTGCATAATATTATTTTTAGATTATGATATTTTAATCTGACCAGTCCTTTCAGAATGAGTTGTTTTAGGGCCTCTTGTCACTTTAAATCCAAATAAGCTGCTACTGACAATGCATCCCAATCTACATTCACATGCAAAAATGGCTGTAAACAGTTGTGCAATTATACAACTCTACACTTTTAAAAAGCAGAAGTGGAGCCTGCTGCACAACCAACAAAAATGCAGCAAGTGTTTTCTGAATGGTAAGTCAACAAAACACTTGTCTTTTCCAGCAGCCAATGTATACGGCAAACAGCTGTAAGACCTTGAACTCAGCTTGGGTTGGTAGGTATAACGGGACTGAGCTATGCTGCCTTTACTTGGTGAGGGGCAGTGCCTGCTGGTTTGTGATGTTACAAAGAGCAGGAGAAGAAGACTCCAGAAATTATGACACACTCAGTTAGTCTAAAATGCAAACCATTTTTTTTCCATAAGACAGAGTATAAATGTCATGATTTGAGTTTTTCTCTGTGTTTATTTAGATTTTTGTACTCTGTGTAGTCCCGGAATCCAGAAGTCCCGTTGATTGTCTCACCTGTTCCTCGTTGTTCCTCGATTGTCTCCCTGTGTATTTATACCCTCCTGTTGTTCCTACCCCTTGTTAGATATTAAAAGTTATAATTTTGGTCGATGATGTCACCAGCCGCCCCCATCTTGCTCCAAACATCAAAATCTTTGCTTTACCGCTGTTATGTCGCCGCCACCAACTGGTATGTACTGTGGACCACAATGTCACCCAAGGATTATATTATGCCAATGATAATTTGAGATAACGATATTATTTGTACTTTTTCTAAATATACCAACTAAATCTGATTGTACTTTATTTGGTGCTTTCAGAGTTTAAGATTCACGCGATCACATTCACCGAAATAGGAGACAATTAATTTCACCTGCTGCAGGCTGCACTTCCTGTTTTAGTTCTTTGTCGGTTGTCTTCCAGCACATTCCTGTCACGTAAGTCTTCATTTCAGTGTCGTTTTTATGCAATTGAGGTTGCTATATTTTTGTAGAAAAGGGGCTGTTCGCAAGAAGTTGTGGCATAATCAATACCGTTATAGTAGGACAATATCTCTGGTAACTTTTTATTTAATTTTTTTTTTTTTTGGTGATGTATGAATTTGCATACATGTGCTTTGTGGTTTGCTATTGACCCACCCAAATGTAAAGTGTTTCTGTCCTACTTGGGAAATAATGAATCATAAAAGTGACTGTTTTGAAAATCCAATATAATTAAGACAGTGTATTGAGAATTGGAAATTAATCTATCCTGTCTTGAATAGAAAACTCATTTCATTTGAGATTTAGGCAGAAATAAATATCAAAACATTTACCCAACTGAAAGTCAAAATATGGAATGCTTTGCCATATAAGAACTTGCAAAAAGAAAACAATAAATACTGGTCTGGGGTATATAAACACGGCATGAAGCTATTTGCCTTTGGTCTGGTCTTCAAACTTTCTCTCCCAATTTTTTCTGTCACAGATCTGCTGTGTATAGCTCTGCATGTGGTAGTATTTTTTTCTTTTCTTCACGACATTTGCCAGGTCATCATAAAGCTCCCACACAGATGGAGCTGTCCGGCAGTATGCAGTGTAATGTCCCAGGCTATCTTTGGTCAAGCTTCATCTGAAAGCGATGACCGCTCTCAAAGTAAGTGTTTTTCCTTGGAGAGCCATAATGGAGGGAAATTCACTCAAGGCAAATTCAGTTGGATTTGGAAGGTCTGTGTCAATCCATGCTCTTTCTCCAGTGCTATAGCTGTGAGTAAAGGTTCCTGCGCAAACATTTCCTGAGGTGCTGGCTCCTATTTTGAATTCAGATGGACATTCTGATTCATTCTGCAGTGGTCGGAGGCAGGGAGACTGTAGAAGGAAGAGTCCTTTTTCTACTGAAGTGACCAGCTGAGGCGTGCCATTTACATTCGGAGTGCAGAGGATGAAGAACCTGAGGAGCAATTTTTCCCTGTTCCATCAACCTCCAAGCCCAGTTTGAATCATCTGTCAGAAGAACAACAGTCAGAGGTGAGAACTGTCTGTCCACTGAATGTGTTCCAGGAGAATCCAGGTTACACTAATATGATAACACATGACATTACCTTAAAAGAGGATGCTGCTGCAAAACGACTGAGCTATCGTATACCTGAGAGACTTATCGAACCACTTAAAAAGGAAGTTGAGATGATGCTTTCCCTTGGGATTATAGAGGCATCACAGAGTGAGTGGTGCAATCCAATTGTTCTTGTCCCTAAAAAAGATGGAACAATAAGGTTTTGCATTGATTTTC
>CAEGAE010085649.1:0-18494 GCA_903067095.1 Girardinus metallicus | reverse complement strand
GAGGACCCGAGCTCAGAGGATGAAAGAGAGCACCCGCAGAGGGTGAGAAGAGAATTTTTATATATATATATATATATATATATATATATATATATATATATATATGTTAAAGATAGAATATGATTAACCGGCCTCTGGTAGAAAGTCCTGCAATGGTACCATGGTTTGGTCGCAAGATTTATTTTGTCTAGGCTTTCAGATATTTAAAAATTATATATTTCATTGGGTGACAGTTAAGCATCTTTCTCTCTCCTTCTTGTTCCTTTGCAGCTTGCTTTGTTGTGTTCAGCATTTTAAATGCTGTTATTAAAAGTAATAATATTACAGTATTGTTCTGCATTAGATCATATTTAACCTTTGTGAAGGCTTTTCTGTGTTCAACAAGTAATATCAACAAGGTATTATGTGGAATGTGTCAATGGCCAACCTTAATGATTGAATCTAACATATTAGAATCCTGCTCCGATTTCCTCTATAGCCCATTAAAGTAGCCTCACTAAAGATTGAAGTTCAAAGTTCCAAAACTATAAAGGACATACCTTCAAGAATAATCTCACAACATCAAACTACTCTTCAAAAATATTTATTTATTGTCAACAAACAAAAATTCAATAAGATAATAGAACAGCAAGCAGTTATCAACGGGTTCCAAGCCTGACTCAGCAAGTTCAACCCCTCCCCCAAATCATACACAATCTTCTACCCTCGTCCTGTCAGCCCAGGCTTATCATTACAATGAATTCAGCCTTGATGCAGTAGTGTACAAACAAGTTCACCCCTGGACCCTCCCCTCCACCAGAAGGGGAAAATCCATATCATGCCATCATACATCAAGCAGATGAATACAGATAAGTTTTTCCACAGCAAGACGCATTAGGTTTAGATCGGTCGTAATAGTTAAATTAGACGTTATTGATTGATTTAGTTACCTCTGAACTGTTCTCTGTGTGTAAAGATGACAATATCTGCACATCTGCATCAAGTAGCCAGGTGTTTGAATTGTAATCCGTCAGAATGAGAAATGGTTTTCAATTTTTTCAGTCAAATAGATATTGAATTAGAGGGGTCCTAGGGTTGAACTTTGGGTTACCCCACATGGGACTTCTGTCCACTTTGATGAGACGTTTCTTATTGAAACAAAGAAATCCCTGTTTTTTTATGTAAGATTCAAACCAACTGAGTACTGGACCAGAGAGTCTGACCCAACTCTCCAGTCATTTCAATAAAATGTCATTATCAACACTGAGGTCCAACAGAACCAGCACTGCGGTAGTCTTACATCACTGACCCACCTTTCTTTAAAATACTGCTTTAGTTTGTTGAGGTTTGAAAACATTTATCTCTGCACAGCTTCCTCAATGTCAATCCTAGCATATACATCAAAATGAGCTGTAGACTTTGACTTGACCATTGAAAAACCTTTATTCTCTATTCCAGCCTTTGAGTTATAGATTTGCCAGTGTTTGGGATTATTGCCCTAGTAATGACCCTGTTTTCTGCAAAGCTTTTGCAAAGATGGCATCACATTTGACTGGAGGACATTATGTTCTCATGAGGAATTCATGATTGACTTGCCCTCAAAACTTTGCCCCCTAGCTAAGCTTTGCCCTCTGCTAAGGTGGAAAAAAGTCTTTTAAGATGGCTACAAATACTTTATAGGTACTGTTTTAAGATGTCAAAGTCAATGTCAAACAGGGTTTAATGCTGGACCAGATCATTCACTGAGCACAATGTAAACATCCACCAACTTCTCTCTCAAACACACACACACACACCCGTGGTTTATGCATACATCCATAGATACACTCAGATGGAGCATAGACAACACATTGGTCATAGGCATGCAATAACAGGTTACATCATCATATAACCTGAAGGAAACTTTCTAATTTTATTAACATTTTTTTAGATTAGATTTTCTTATTGAGAAATATACTTTTGATTACAAAAGCATAAAAGATGTGGAAAAGAATGTTTGCTATTGTCCATACACCTAAAGATACTCTGATCGGATATTAATGTCTGTATCTGTCCCGATATTGAAATAAATTCTAGATCAGCTACTGGTGGCAATGTGCCTGATCCATAAGGGCCAATCTACTCAATCTAATTTAATATTTTGTGCTCTGAGCAAGTGTTATTGATGGTGGTACACCACCACACAAAATGAAAGCCCCACACCTTCAGAATTAAGTTTTTTTTATTAATTATTATTAATGTTAAATTATATGAGATATGCAGCCTATTGTGCACTTATACTAGCTATAATCAGAGTTTGAAATTAATTTAAATGTCATAAAACGTTAAATTTTACTTTATTTCAAAACCCAACACCAGACATAACACCGGCTAATGCCTGTCTAGCTGAGCCGATTCAAGGGACAACCTAGACCTGATTATTACTGGGCTTTATTGAGTTTTCACATGTTTTATTTTGGTCTTGGTCAATAAAACGCAAGTTTGAAGTAAGTACATGGCTCAAAAACGTTTCCAACACATCACTCAATCCAGGCTGGTAACGGGCGTTACAAAAAAAAGATACTTCAGTGATGACAACATCATCCACCATAAAGATGTCATTGGAAATAAAACAATGCCAAGATTACTTCTGTAGTCGCATGAATTTATGTCTGGAGGAATATTTTCCAGTTTCTTGAGGTGAATTGTGTTGGAATTATTGTGTGTTGTTATCATTCTTACATTGGTAATATTACTATTCTTACATTAGTAGTCTTATATTAATATAGATCAATGTGATTTCCATTTAGGAGTGTTGGCCTTTTACTGTGTGTGTTAGAACTTTTGACTGCTGTGCTGAAAACTTTTAACCCACTCTCACTGAAGGTTTCTGTAGCATAGCTGATTGTTCCATCTGCCCTTGAGAGAAATCACTTTCACAGGAAAGGACTAGATGACCTGTGTGTAGATAAACTTGCCTTTTCTTCCCATCTCTCTCTCTTGTTTAATAAAAGACGAGCTCTAACTGGAAGACGTCAGAATGCTCAGTGAACGGCTTGGAGGAGCAGTTTGCTGAGTCTTCTTCTTTCATGAAAGCTTGGTTGAAAACTGATACGTTGTCTGTGGTTTTTTTTATGTAGGTTTAGAAAATACCTATCAAGTTGCATAACTCAGCATGTCACTGGCCCAGCCTGAGCCTGTACTGCTTCGTCTAAGCTGAGTGCCAAAAGATGGTGACGAGGTAGTGTGCCCCGCGCTGCATATCTTCAACTAAAATCTGTAACACCTTAAAACACCACAAATGGATTATTTACATCTTGACTTTCTTCGGGCTGAAAAAACCCTCAGATATCTGTATCAGTTTCAAAGGTGAAAAAAGTGGTCAGACATAAAAGTGGGTAACGAGAGAGAGGAAAGACATTTGACAAAGGTCACCAGGCCGGGACTCAAACCTGTGACCCACATCCAGGACTAAGGCCTCGTTACGTGGCTCCACCACAGTACCCAGCATACCTAGTTTTTTACCAGGCTACCAGTTCTATAGAATTAGCATAAAAAGAGCATGAGCTCATCAAGGTTTTATAAACAATCTGATTAACCCATTGAGGTACAAAGCCCTTTTTCTGTAACACTATAGATTGCATGTGAGCAGATCAATCTTTAGCTCTTAGTCTACCTTAGAAATTCCAGTCACATTAGTCTTGGTCTGCAGTGCTGACGTTAAGAGAGCTGAAGAATGACATGTTGATTAAATAAAAACTGTGACATATAGAAAGAGCACAGAGGCTATTACCAGACCCCTGCATTCTTCTCAACAACTGCAAACACTGGGGGTAGAGTTTAATGGAAGGAGGTCAGAGGTCATTTCCTGGGTACTGATCAAGTGACATTTGGCATAAAGATCAGCTTTGTAAAATGTCATGTAAGAAATTCAGGTTTTATAGGCAGATTCCTTCAGTCACTTCTAGGTCTGGTCCCTGAAAAGAGCACAGTAGTCAGAGGAATTGGGTTGTGCTTATAATCAGATGTGACTGGGATTCCTGCCCAACAGACCCGATCAGCATGAACTGACGAGATGTTTTATATTTAGTAACACCAGCAGCAAACAATGAAACACATCTTTCTATGAAGTTTTTAAAGGTTTTGGTTATTTTTAATTTCTCAGTTTTCGCTGTTATGTCCTACTGGGAAATTTTGGCTGTCATGATAAATTCTTATTTTTGAGGACTGAATTGAAACTGAGATATTTCAATGATGTTTAAACTTATTACCAAATAATAACATAAAAAAACTAAAGTGTTGGAGCACTGCTGCCCTACATGAAGAGCAGCCTGTTGAGGTGGGTGAGCGTCTGATTAACAGGCTTCTGCAGCCATTGGAGGCATGCTGAAGATTTAATGGTAGAATTTGAATCAGCTGGGCTGGACGGTGAACATGTAGAACATGCAGGATGGTGGGTCCTGAGGACCAGGGCTGAAAACCTATGCACTACTACATCCCAAGCAGGGCCCCCTTCATCTGTACCTCATCCAGACCTTATTAGATCTGAAGACATGCTGACCAAAAGGAAAGGAAAAGCCCCACACACATCTGTCCATATTCTGTAATACAAAGCACAACAAAGAGGAAGAAGACAATGGCATGCCAGCTGGCTTGGCATGGTTGCCAAGCCAGCCGGCCCATTTCTAATACCACAACTTCATGGTCACCACTCTCGCTGTTCCAGCTCTTTTTTAGTCCAACTGCAGTTCATTCTCTCATTGACAACAGTAATGCATCATAATTTTCACTCGTCTTGTGAGTGTGTGTAATATCCCTTCCCCAGTTTGATGCCATAGTTTTGTTTTGAAGCCTTGTAGTAGCCACCATACCTCAGCAACCCTGAGGAAGATGAGGATAATGGGAGAAAGACAAACACAGCAGACTATGAGATGCCCATGTACACAGAGATGGTGACTAGCTGCCAGGCCGACTTCCAGTTGAGTCCAGTTCTGTCTATCGATGAACAGATGGTGGCATCCAAACCTCGTCATAGAATGAAGCATACCAAAAAGACAAAGAAGTACCTGCACTTTGTAACTGCTGACAAAGTGCAGGTACAAACTTTCTGTGCTGGCTGACTCCGTCACAGGACACACCTACGCTGCTAAGAGTGTCTCCACAACAGGCTACTCTGCAGTGATGAGTCTGCTTCCATCATCTTTGCTTGGTGGAGGGGTACACACTGTAGGCAGGCAGGTTTTACTTAAGTAACACACTCTTCCACAAGCTTAGTGCCAGAAACACTGGCTGTGGTACAATGCCAAACAAAAGTCTCCCAGAAAGCCTGAGAAGAAAGAATTACAGTAGCTGAGGAGAGACAACCTGCTGTTTCTCAAGTGGATGGACACATGAAGTGACCATGAGCTCTTCAGTCCATGTAACCTTCAATGGAAAGAGTCCAGTAAAAGGTAAAAGACTGCCATGTGGCACACACAGAATTTACCCGTTCCTGATCTTGTCTGCTACATCAAAAATATTTATCATTCATGAAAGAGCAGTGTGATGCAGAAATATTTATTGCTGAGAGCTCAGTATCACTACCTCAACAACACTTACATGCATGTCAGAGTACTATGGGGGAGACGCCACGCGTCGCAATCCTGCAGGCAGTGCAGGAGTTGCCAGGAAGCTGATTTCAGATAACCAGTTACTTCAGGAAGTGTCGGGTCCCTCTGCGCCTCACTTAAAAGAGCTGCTAAAGGGAGTGGCATGGTAATGTAAATATGCAAATAATGTTGCAATGTATTCTGTATACTAGTTGGATTTCTTTGTCATGTAACGTCCCTTGAGTAAACAATTGTTTTGGACCTGAACTATATAATCAAATCTGAATTGAAAAACAGAGAAGATGGAGAAGGTGTATAAAGAATACGGTACTCTACAGGAATGCTGCTTCCACAGGATTTAGGACAGAAATCAGCTCAGTGCAGCTTATTAGATAAGTTGGCTGATTATCACTGAGAATTTTTTGCAGTTTGCTGTCTTGCAGCTGTGTTTGAGAAGCTAATTTCTATCAATTCATGAAGGGTTATGTTACCATTACCAAAAAACAAGAAGTTCTCAATTCTGCAGAGAGAATGATTTTTCATGGTGGGAAAAATCTTAAGTGGTCATGTTTTCCATTCGTGCACATCCCAGCAAACTGTTCATTCTCTGGCAATGCTCCGACAAAAAATAAAAGAACCCCCCACAAACCTCACTTTTGCATATTTACTATCAAAGCTCTTGTCACAACAAGATGTCTAATGAAATCTGACTTGTTTGAAAGCACTGCCAGAAGCAAACCTCTCAGCAAACCTCTCTGTAAAAACAGAAAGACGTTCTTACAGAACAGCTCTGCACACCATAGATGTGCAGACCTGGATCAGAGTGGAAGCTTTCTGGAACAGATGAGGCTAAAGTAGAAATGTTTGTAATAATAACCAGCATGCTTGAGAAGAACCAAGCAAAGCATGCAAGTGCAAAGACCTTATAGAAACTGAAGACCAGAATCAGAAGACCTGAGTGGTAAACCAGGAAGACGGCGCTCAATTCACCCCAATTCTTAAGTCCTTCCACTGTAGCTCAGAGAATAGACTTTAAAATACTGTTAGTTTATAAATTACTGAACGGCTCAGCACCACAATACATTAAAGATCTGCTGTTGTTGTATCAACCTTCCAGACCTCTCGGGTCTTCTGCTTCTGCTCTGCATCCCCAGAACCAGAACTAATTGAGGAGAAGCAGTATTCAGGTTCTAGCCACCACAAATCTGGAATAAACTTCCATTAAACTGCAAAACAGCTGAAACACTCAGTTCCTTTAAAGTTCCAAGGCTAAAAACTGGACATAATAACTGGAACGTAACATATTAACTTATTTGATGATGACATTTGACAAAAAGTAATGTTAGTTACTTGTAGGGCTGTTGTAAACGAATATTTTAGGAATCGAGTAATTTATCGATTATTCTTACGATTAATCGAGTAATCGGATAAAAAAAAATTATAAAATAAAATATTGGTAAATCTGGCATAACACCGGTGTTACTATCAGATATCAATATCAGTCCAATTTTTCATATATGAGCATCCCTAACAGTTACTTTTTTGTAGTTTACAAAAATAACCTGTAATAATAATAGCTCACTTTCTAAGTTAACCAGAAAAAAAGTTATACAAAAACCTGAAATTATATTGAATTTAATTATAAAAAGGCAGGCTGACAAATACATTTATAAAAAATGTCTATAATCCAGCTTTTTGTTTACGTATTCATCTTCAGTGAGTTTAATAGAAGAACTCTCACCTTGCCCCATACCAGTTTGAGAATACGGGAAATGTCCTCTGGAGTGGGGGGCTTGAGGTGGTGAGGGTGGGGGGCAGGCAAACGAACAAACGTAAGATGGGTATGGAGGGGAAGGATATATACCAGGGGATGAACGTAAGAACGGGTGGAGGGGGAGCAATACGGGATATTTACGGCACCTCCGTTTGTAACACTCTGAAACTCAGCTACCAGCCATGTACCGCCACGATGATTTCTGCCACCCGTTTGTTGAGAATGGAATGATATGAAATGTATTGTGTGGTCTGTCGGTAAAGCTACACTTACACTATACGCACCAACTACTCAGTCGCCCGCCGTGTTCAGTCTGCTTACCTGTATAAATACTCCTGCAGCGCTCTTCCTGCCGTTCACTTTCAACCAGCAGCTCCCGGAGGAGAAAGGCTGCCGTACTCCAGGCATCACGCCACTCATTTTAAGGATGCTTATTGGTCCCCCAAAAACGATGAAAAGCCGGGAATTATTATCACTCAATAAAATCCCATGGGCCGAACTTGAAAATTGGACATTATGCCGCTAACACTTAGCTTTCGTCAACAACTCAGAGGTGGAAGTGAGAGCTATGCGTTACGCAAATAATGTTCCGGGTGGAACGCGGTGTGCTAAATAATAAAACATAAATTGACGAAGCTTCAAGGCAGGTAAATTTTCCTCGAGGAATTTTAGTAATCGAGGTACTCGAATCATTCAAGGAATCGTTTCAGCCCTAGTTGCTTTTTTCATAACTAGTTATTATTTTACGTTT
This sequence comes from Girardinus metallicus, assembly GCA_903067095.1. Lineage (NCBI taxonomy): Eukaryota > Metazoa > Chordata > Actinopteri > Cyprinodontiformes > Poeciliidae > Girardinus > Girardinus metallicus. The sequence continues at coordinate 10,423 of CAEGAE010085649.1, read as the reverse complement.
TTAACATTCAAATCACTTTGAAATGCCTTCTTACTGAAATATGCTGTTCAAATTAGGTTAGGTTAGTTTATTTATACCTAAAGACTTGGTTTGCAGTGGTAGCATGCATATTCATGCACATACACTGTAAAAAGTAACCCATAGCATAATTTCATCAGAAAATATGTTTGATGTACCACAAATCATATTCAAAACAAAGTAGGACACAGAAGAAGAGAGTAAAAACTTAAAAATTTAACTAATGTAAATAACGGTTGAGAATTTTACTACACTCAGATCATTGATGTCACTTAGTTTAAACAACAGGAGTAAGGCATCTTGCCCTCCATTTAGAAACTATAAACATCTGAGCAAAGGGCGGAAGCTGAAACTCCCTGTGAAGGTGATAAAAACATATTTTAAAACAGAAGAGGCTATCCGCTGTACCTGGCTGATGTACAGGAATGTAACTGATTTTTGGATTTCTCCGATCAGTTTAAACAGCTTAATCTCCTGAAGGGAACTCCTCTCTCTCAGTATTGCTAGGCCAAAACATAAAACCAAGGAAAAGGATAAGCCTGATTCAATGAAAGCATGGGCCAACATGATCATTATGCTTCAGACAATATTAAATTGGTCAAGTTTGTTTAGACAAAAAAGATGCTGGAATATGCATCTTTTAGGCTTATTCCAAGATGCCTTGTTAAAAACTTTATAACCACAAAGACATGAAATAAAATTTAAAAATGGCAACTAAATCTAACTATAGAAAAATACAAAACCGATTTCACTGTGCTATCTTTGAAAGCTAATGTTAAAATGGAAAAAACTTTATTAAAATACTTGGAACAAGCTATAATTTTTGGGCTAGAAGAGCTCACATGATTTGACTGGTTCCCTCTCTCACATGGCTGAGGACAGATGTCAGCATAGTCACTTCACTGACTGATCCACAATACTGGGGACATTAACTCTGACTGCAAGGTGCCCAGTTACTGTGAAAATAATTTTATGTTTCATTTATTTATGAAGGTCTCATGTAAAGTAGAACTCTTTTTAGAAGAATGGAAAACTATTTCACTGGGATGACAACGTTTAATTATTTCACTTGTTCAGCGCAACATTCTGGTATTTCCTGTATGTAATCAACATAGAATCGATGCACGTGTGTAACAGCACATGCGTCAATTCATTCAATGTTCTCCTGAACTGGTCAATTCCCACTCATGTTGAGTCAGTCAGCCAACAGGGTTTTATGCTAATTCTATTTATTTTACTTTTAAGGTAACAAAGTCTTAGAATATTAACTGGAAGAACAGTTTAGATGTGTCTTTGACCCTAAAGTTAGTCATAACATTAATTTTGTGGCATTTATGGCAACCTGGAACTTTGAACGAAAGTGTTTGAGTCTAAAATTGGCTGTAGGAAACAATGCTTCATTTCACTTCAAACTGTAATGAACAGTGCATCCTTACAACATGTATCATGGACATATACAGTGATGTCCAGATTGTGTTGAGACTTGTGTGTTGGGTCTATCAACACACAAGTCTTCCAGCTGTCGAGGCTTGTGTTAAAACAGAGACGTGACATTTGAAGCTTATTGATTTTGGTAAGATGTCCTATGAAAATCATGATTGTTTTTGTTAATGACTGGAGACAGAGACAAACACAGGAGAAAACAGGAACACTGACTGTAAACTACTACTGCCCAGGAGGATTATTACTCCCTTTGTCACAACAGTGTTGGCCTAAAACTTCACTCTCAGTTTCAGTCACTCGGCAGTGGTCAGCACTGAATGAAAGCCTTTTATAAACCTTCCAGTTATCCTGATCTGAAGGTGTTAATGAACCTGTGCAGAGAAGTTGTTCATAGGATCAAGGAAGCCTGACAGTGGGTGCAGAACAGCTTCTTTATGGGATGATGTGTGTGATCGCCGATTTATCATTAAGGTAAGCAGGTGATTCTGTTATTGTCGTCGTGCTTAAGGGAAATAAAAGTAGCATGTGCAGGTTATTGATGATTTTGTTCAATGGAGCGAAGACTCTTTCCTCAAACTAAACAGACAACTAAAGAGACAATCGATTTTAGAAGGCACAAAGTCACTTTAATCAAAGGTCAAGGCATTTAGAGAGGTCAAGCTTACAAATGTCTTGGGACAGTCATAGATGATAACTAAACTTTTAACCAAGTGCTGAGTTCCAGTTGGAAATGTTTCCTTCCTAATGTGAGGCTGTGCTATGAGGAGACTTCTGATTGAATGTGGCTGATCTCTACGTAACAGCACATCGGTCAAAGTGCCAATGGAACAATGAAAGTCAGCCTTTCAGGATGAAACAAATTACTTCTACTCGTATGACATTTAGATGCATCATATTTTTGGTTCTACTTGTGAAAGACATGAATGTGAATATTAAAATATTACGCTGCTATTGTGAAATATTTAAGAAAACAAAATTTTGGAATTTGACTACAAGTGAGTTCAAGATTTGCCCCACCCAGCTGCGGCCCAAACCCTCAGCTGTGTATCCCACACTTTAATCTTGTGCTCACCACACTATAATTAGGTTTGTGGGACTCTGGGCCCGTCTGCTCACAGTGGACATGGAGAGCTAAGAGCTGCTGCTCCCTCCCTCCTCATCCCCTTCTGCTCTGCACAGCCAAATAGATTCCAGATGCATTCTCTCCCGGCTAGCCTCAAAAAACTGACTGTGCCATGAAAGAAACTAAAAACAAAACGCTCTACATAAGTCCTTCATAGACAAAATGTGTGTAATTTCAGCATAAAATGGAGGGAAAATGGGAGAATATGCTCATATTTTCTTGTGGAAGATGTTTAAAAAAATCTAGAGAAAATATAGTTTTGCTTCTTTATGAGTAATAAAAAGGCTCTTGGAGACAATATGCAGCACAAATGAAGATCTAAGAGTTTTGCTTCTTTCATGTCTGGGACAGATGTGTGAGGGAGAAAAAAACACAGGCTGAACAAAGTGATACTTAATCAGAGCAAATCCACATCCTGCGCCCATGTGCACTGAACTTCAAAGACCGCCCGACCACTGTTAGAGCAGTTTTTAACACTGCACAACCCTGCTGGATAGAATGTCAGTGAGAGAGGCTGTGGAACACTAAGAAAGCTGTCAGCAGCTGGAAGTCTCCTGAAGAGACGCCTGGACAAACGAAAATGGCTCAAAAATTCAACAACAGAGAACAACCGAACAACTCCAGGCTTACTCTGCCAACAAACAAGTGAAAACCAAATCAACAGCTGTTGTTTTACTGCCCTCTTGGTAGGCACATCTGTTTGGTTTACTTAGTTAGCACGCTTAATGAATTCATTAGCAACCTGAAAAGCGATTCTCTTTGCTTTCTGACTTCAAAACCTAGATTTCACTGAATTTATGGGCTCCAGTTCTTTTCCTTTAAAAAAAACAAAAAAGATTTTTGAAAAACCAGCATTCTTTTTTCTACAACATGTTGAGCTTCTGAGAATTTCAGCTGATCATTTGAAAGAAACTTACCCAAACCACACCAGGGGTTCAGCGTTTGGTACAACAAGTTGTCTGAAGATAAGGAGAAATAATTTACAAACAACCAAATAGTGAAAGTGTGCTTTCAAGTAAGAAAATGACCAGTATCAAATAATACCAATGTTTTAAAAGGTTAGCTGCAATCTGATTACATTTTGAAAGCTTCCTGCTGTCCCTGCCGTGGGCCTCAGGGCTCCCATCTCCTCAAGACCTGCCCCTGGTCTGCTCACACCTGCTACTGAACGTTTACATAGAGAAACTTTTTACATATAAGATTATAGTATAAACATCTGGTGGCCCAAATCTATTGAGCACAATAAGATAAAGATTCCATGGGAATGTTAAGAATATCTTAATTTCAGGATTTAACTTCAGTGTTAGAAAAGAATGCAAACTTAATGTCTGTTAATTTCAGGACAAAATGTTCTCTGTCACTGCTTTAGTGATGACAGTTATTCTACAGTAACAATAAACATGACCATTTTTATCAAAATAAAAGATTGTTGCAAGTCAATTGACTGACATCCTTTACAATCCCTAACAGACATAACATTTGTCAAAGATCATGTGTCGAATGTTTCAATCTAAAACTTTAATTCTGGACATAAGCCCTTTTTTTTTATCTGTTCTTAGGTTTAACTTATGACAGCCTCTGAGATGTGGTTCTTGGTATGACTGAGCAACTCTTAGATTTCTTCAGATTAAATTTCTTGTTTTGACATAAAATGCATTAGAAAAAAATTGCTGAGAATTTTATTTAGATTTTGATTCAGAAATGCTCAAATGCAGTTGTGGTGCTTCAAGAAGTTGCGGAATGGCCCTTTATTAATGCTGCGGGTCGAATAGTAACTTCCTGTCCGTTTTTCAATTTAATCGTATTTCCGGACTGTTTTTACTGAGAACCCGCTCCAAGCAGTCACACTCTGCACCACAGAATATTATTGGAACTGTTTGCTCCTTTTTTTCCTTCAAACTTCAGTGTTGTTTCTCTGGAGCGGAATGCAGACCTAATAACGGTCTGAGCTCTACAAACACACTGTCAGCAGCGCTGATAGAGAGCATAGCGGCGCCTTTACGTTCACTCCTAGTTACAAACCATAAAAAGTTACAAACACGGTGACACGTTTTTCCCGAAAGTTGTTTTGCCAATTATCCAGTCTAAGTACCAAACAATGCGGTGGGCGGTGCCTACGCAGCGGAACGTAATCCTACGTCACTTAAAGAGCTATTTCACCGTTTTCCACAAATCTTAACATTTAATCAGCTCTGAAAACCTTGTAATACTGAGAACATTAAAACCTTTGGTGAATTATCCACTGATTACAAGCTCTTTAAGATACCGTTTGTGATTCCTCCAGCCCTCATTCTATTTGTGAAAACACAAAAAGAGTTACATTTATATTTTTGGCGCATGTTAATTGTTAAATTAGACAAACCTTCCAAACTGAGAATAAAGGTTTTTGTGTTTTTTAGAGTTTTGGAAGAAAAGCTGTTTTTCAAAGATCATCAGGAGTTATAATGTGTATTTAGATAAGGTCAAGCAAATACTCTAAATGTAAATTAAGATTTTTGTCAAATCACAAACTGGATAAAGGCTCCACAAATAAATATATATATTTAAAAATATCTGTGCTGGGGAATATTTCTGTTCAAGTTTGGCTTGTTACAATACAACTTTTATGACGAGCTCCTGAAAACAGACGGAAACCCCCGTTAATATCGCCCTAATTATAGACCCCCAGATCATAACGTGTATTAATCCATGAGAGACGAGAGTCCAAATATTCTTTAAAGGTAGAGAAATACGGAAGCGCAGAATCCGAAGCTGTGAATCAGATGCCAACTTCAGCGTCTTTAAACGCAAACTTAAATAAAAAAAGATTTACAGTAAATTCCAACTATAACTGCACAGATCACCAAGGCCCACTGCGGCATGAAACGGTAAGGTCACAAACGGAGTTTTGGTTGGCTTTGAATGAAACCACTGGACTAACAAACCAGTCCGAAGGAGCTAAGCAGTCATGTTTCTCTAAGCAGACCCAGAAAAGACTAAACAGAACCAGTGGATGGAGTTCAGGAAGTTTCAGATCGAAATCTGGGGCAGACTCACCCTGAGCTCGCAGCAGCTGACAATAAAAGTTGACGACGAGGAGAATGCTGCTTATCGGGAAACACACACGCATCTTATTAAAATCCCAAAGAACATCGTGAAGAAGAAGAGCCAGGAAAAAAAAGTGCGGTGCTGTAACATGCCACTTCATGGATCCCCGTTAACTCTCTCTTTATTTCCACTGCCCTCTGTACAGGCAGGGAGCGAACAGAGCATGCGCAGAACGGAGAAGTGGCCGGCTTCAGATTAGAACTGGATCCGAAAAACGATCCAGTTCGAAACAAAACTGGCATAATCGGTGTGACCCTGCCCGCCCCTCTACGTCCCTCAATGCTAAATAAAGAGTTCTTCTGCTTTGTTTTAAATTTTATCCTTGCAAGCTGGAGTAAAAAGGCACTCAGAAAAGCTTCACAGCATAAAGTCCAGTCTTTATCTCTACTTCCAGTTGTTTTTAACACGTTTCAGGATTTAAATAGTTCCACACACTCCTCACACCAAGTAAACCAACACTTTCAAAATAGTAAAATATTTAACTCTCAGCCAGAAAAGTTAAATTAACACTGAGATGATGTAAAACAAAAAATAACTACTTCATTAGTGTTAGTTTAGCACAATCAAATGTTGGATATGAAAAAAGCAACTTCCTGATTCTGGTTATACTTATGATGACCAATAATTGAAACAAGCAAATAAATTTTAAAGATTTTTTTTTCTATTTTGAAGCTGGGGTTCCAACAGTGTGAATGATGACTCATTGTACAATCAGTCATTTAACTCCACAAAATATATCAATGTCAACATCAAATAGCTCATCAAATTGAAGTGCAGGAATTTGAACAAGATGCCTTTTATCACTCTAAGCAACTCTGAAAAATGAAAATGATCATCAAAAGTATCAGTGAAAAGTTGTTTATACAAAGCAAAATTATTGTCAACTACAGGTGTGTTACTTATGAAATGCAAAACCCTGGCATTTCATCTTGCATTGCACTACAAACAAATCCAGCTCTATAGTCAATATTATCAACTCTTACATAGGTAGTTGGATACATATCTTCTGACAAGATCATCTGCAGGTCATCACTGACATCTTCATCGATAAAGGAAAGTTATTTGGGAAGCTCCTGCTCCGTCTGTTTTAATGGCTATTGTTACCCAGTAATGAGATTTCCAGAGTTTTTGTACTGTTTATCAAAGGCTACAGAATAGCATTAAACCATAATTGTGAACATCTTTTACATGAAAAAGATGTAAAAGAGATGAGATTTCCAGAGTTTTTGTACTGTTTATCAAAGGCTACAGAATAGCATTAAACCATAATTGTGAACATCTTTTACATGAAAAAGGATATCAAATGAATTTTCATCAAAACTGAGTTAAATTTAGGAGGTAAGTTTCTAAGAACAAAATAGAGAGAGCTAAATTTGTGGCTTCCATGTTTAAAGCCCAGGTTTTTTCAGCTTCAGAATCATCATAGAATATTTAAATTTGAGGGGAAGCTAAAATAGGAAATGTATGTTTCTATTTAGAATTTTCATCAGAATTCTTGCTGTAGTATTTTGGATCATCTGGAGGCTTTTAACTTTATTTTGTGGACCTCATGATAGTAAAGAATTACAGTAGTCCAGCTTTGAAGTTCACTTCTGAAAGTGATTAGTTTGTCAGCGTCACTTCTGGACAAGATATTTCTAATCTTGGCAATATTCCAGAGATGAAAAATGAAAGTCCTAGAAACTTGTTTAATATAACATTTATATTGCATATCCTGGTCAAAAATAACACAGATACTCTTCACTTTATATTGGAGGCCAATTTAATGCCATCCAGATCAAGTGATTGACTGAGCAGTATTTTATTTCAGAAGTTCTGGTCCGAAAACAACAACTTCTGTCCTGTCAGAGTTTAAGGAAGAAAGTTGAAGGCTAACAATTAAAGTTAGATTTTTTTCTGATGCAATACAAAAGTATTCTTCACATTTTTGTGCATAAGCAATGGCTACTTTGACCAATCATTACCATATTGATAGCACAGTCTCACTTAGGTTTTATGAAAGGTCGATTACATCACAGTGATGAAGTGATGAAGTGCGTCTCAATTCAAAGCCTCCTCCAATGTAAAATGCAGCCCACAAATTCCACTTGCTTTCAATTACGGGTCTGGTGTGTCCTTCTCAACCCACCTGATGAAGAGGAAGACGTAGCGGGAGAGAAGTACAGCTTTAAATGTAAGTATATTAAAATCTAAAGCTTAAATTGGTTGTGTTGTTAGAATTGTCGTTTGTATATACATGAGTTTTAATTTTATCTTCGTAATCATCCCTCAGAAAAAAGCATGCATAGTGGTTCTGTCCTTCTTTAGACATTGTACAGCTAATTTTGATAATTGCAAATTATTTTATCCACGTTTCAGGCCCCTAATCCTGGGTAACTCCTGGAGAATGGTCGTACCCCAGACAGGTGCGGGTCTTGTGTAAACACACACTGTGGCCGTTCGGTGTCCTGGTTCTTAGACATAGTTTACCCACGTTTCAAGCATCTTTTCTTTTATAACCTTTTGACATTTACCCTGCGCATTTCCTAATTATAAAGTATGACAATTGGCACATAGCAGCATTTGCAATTTATTAACACAGTGAGCCATGTTAATAGATTTAATGGCTGTCTCCATTAAATAAGCAAAGAAAAATTTAAATATGACCTTAGAAATGGAATCTAATTTTATCAGGCATAATTTCCTCTAGTTTGTTTGCCAGCTGTATCACCTACAGCTGGGAGGTTCTATGATTTGATTTCAATTTTGACTGCCAGACAAAGATTTTTTTTTCCAAGCTTGCATAATGTCAATATTTTAATGTAACATAAAGTTTCCAGATGGATCAGGAAATGCTGATAGAATTGAACAGCTGCGTTTGACCAATGTACAATTTGTAGACAACAGAAACTCAGTAGTTGGTTTATTGTGGTGCTGGAGCGTTGAACTCAGTAGTCTATACAGAACCCCATTCATAATGCTACATTCTGGTTTTCAAATGTATATTTATTACATCATCAGTATGACTGTCTTTTGGTATTAACTAGTTATTTATCTTAAACATGCATCACAAAATAAAACTTTTAATTTGTGGCCTCCTTAGGTTTAAGAAAAAGAATATCTTTTTGAGACGCAAGAGATCAAACAAGAACTTGGAATTTACACAGCACCTCTAATCCAGCAGGGAGACGGTCCATGTCTCTCTGCAAGCCATCAATCGACGGGTGCTACCAGCTTCCATCACTTATATTAGAGTTTCTGGCTTTAGCTCAGAGATGTCCCAAATATCCAGGAATCACAGAACCCTTGTAGGTGAACAGGAGGATGTTGGCTGACTGTAGGAAGATACGGAGGCATTTCTACCCAACCAGTCATAAACAGTCTCTTACTTGAGGGCGTACATGCTGTGTGTTGGTTCTGCTAAACGTGCTGTTGTTGCTGTGCCAAGTAACTCCTCTTCCATAACATGACATCCATTATCTTTCAAACATCATTAACATTGTCTCTATTTTCAACAAAATCTAATAAAAATACATCTCTGTTGTAGTACAGGTAATTGAAAATAAATGCATTTTTACTACGATGAGGTCAGCGTCACATTTCAGTGTGACGTGTTATAGCACTACATTGTAGTCTGTTGCTCCTGATCATCACAAAAGCAGCAAAAATAAAAACTAGTCAACATTCTTCACATACATTTTGTTTATTGTTTCACAAATTTCCTCAAAACACAGTAGGAGAAATCCACAGTGAATAGTCCCTGCATATTTCTTCATGAAGAACCCAGTTAGCTCTAAAAACCACAACAGGGACTATTCACGCATTTTATCAACATCAACAAGCACTGCTCGAGATTTAAAAGCTGCACTTATTACAACTAAGCCTACAAACATAAAATGTAAAGCACATCTTTTTGGGACAGATAACTGTAAAGTCCAAAACGGACTGTGCTTGTCAGAGGAGCTGGAAACATCAAGAATTAATAAGAGAGATTTTTCTTTCAGTAAGGAGTCTTTTCTTTCAGCCAGTTTCCTTCTTCTTTCTTGGAAGTGCAGTAGAAAAGTAACAATGGAAAAAACAAGCAATTTTTTTATGTGTCCCAAATATCCCCAAAAAACTGGAGCTGCAGTTAAGATATTTTGAACTCTCCTAATTATTCAAATGAATTTAAGGAACAGTGATCAGCAGGACATGCCCAGACTTGGAGCATATACCATAGGAGCCGATATAAAATGCATCATACTTCCTTGTTATCTACATCTTGCACTCTGCTCCCAGACTTCGGTTTCTACTGTTCCCATAAGTGCAGTACAGACACAACCTTCTTATTTCTTACATGTAGAACCAGCTCCAAGTTAGGACTTGGGCATTGACACCCCCTGAACCTGGTTTAGGATTTATCTTTTCAAACAAAGTCTCTAGATTGTCCTGACTTTACCCTGAGCTTCATGTTTTTTTCTCTCACTATCTACTCTTCCGCTGACTGTTTCTGCTATTATTGCTCCAGGTTTATATGCATTTCTCACTCCATTATTCCCGCAGAACTAATGCCTGATGTTTTTGTATTTGTCTGTGTCTTTGTAGTATCAGTTCATATATGTCAATATGTCATATATATTTTAAGTATTTGATGTATTGGTGCTGTGTGGGAGACTGAACTACAATTTCCCTGAGGGTAAATGCTGGATGAATAAAGTTTCTATCTATCTATCTATCTATCTATCTATCTATCTATCTATCTATCTATCTATCTATCTATCTATCTATCTATCT
>CAEGAE010085646.1:0-62927 GCA_903067095.1 Girardinus metallicus | reverse complement strand
ATGGATGGATGGATGGATGGATGGATGGATGGATGGATGGATGGATGGATGGATGGATGGATGGATGGATGGATGGAAGTTAATGGCAAAATACAAATACAACTTGGTTACACTAACTTTAACTTATAACAACAGAACCTGCCTTCTAACTGCATTTAGCTAAATTGAAATTTAGGAAAAATTTTAGAAAAGTTAAACATTCATTCTGGCACAGGATACTTTAGTTGTGAGATACTATGAAAAGAAAATCTGTGAATTCATTTAAATACTTTGGTAAGAGTTTTTTTTTTGAAGTGTTTTGCATAAGACTGACATGACACTGTCATAAACATGACATAATACCTGTGATGAACATGAAGGAGTCTTCATAAATGTTTATTACTTTTGTCATAAAATGTCATTTGGTAAATAATGACATTTTTAATTCAAACTTGCATTAAAAGTGCATTAAAAATGTTAACTTTGCAGTAAAAGTTTCGCTTTTGACCAAAAATGAGCCCTTCATTTTACCTTGATTGGTTGTTTACGAGCTGTAAGCATTACAAAATAAAAGCACATGATTTCACAACAGGAGTCTGTGCTTTGACTAAATAAAAGGACCGTTTCTCTAGGAGGCTAAGAATTTTGACCATAGTATGTGTGTGTGTGCGTGCACGCATGTGAGCTTTTTGTGTGTGCGTGTAATATATGCATTTGTTGATTTCTTTCTTTCTAAGGCCGGAACTAAAGGAGTACTTGCCCTTACAAGACGGAGTTGCCAATAAAGCTGAGGAAATCCAGTTACTCTGCCGTGATCAGTTAGCTGCTATGCAGTCTCTCAGTCCTGAAGATGCCAAAATTCGGTTTATTGGTGGGTTGAAACTTTTTTTTTTCTTTTTTTTTTTTTTTTCTTTTCTCTGTAAGTGTGATCATGATGTTAATTTTCTGAATACCATTATAATGCTAATTACATGAATCTTCTACCTCAGAGTCTCTGAGGACCCTCCCTTTGTTTGGCTCCAATATCTTCTTGGCAAAGAAGGTTAGCCAACATGGCTGTCCTTCCCCCTGCTTAATCAGTGTGAACCAGGAAGGAGTTCGTTTCCTTCATCCTAAAACTCAGGTATTTGTTCTTTTTTCAAATGTATGACTCTCAGCACAATTAGTGCTAATTGTTGTCTGTTTCAGGGTTTTTTTTCTATGCACATTGTGAAATATATTTTGCAATAGACATTTGGCAATCTATTTCCAGTTCAAATGCACTCCCTCATTGTAACATAAAATCCCTACGTATTTTATGTTACTTACATAAAATATGTAATACTTTATACATAAAGTATTACATAAATAAAGTTTTATTGCATGAGTTCACATGAAATGCAAATGAAATGGTAATATATTGTTGACTGAATTTGGAAATTGTAAGTTAATGTGCAAAAGCCTCAGTTTTTTTAAGTCAAGCAATAAAGTGTTAATGTGTATATAATAAGTTTCACCATTTTGTTACATGAATTAGTGCAACAAAATGCACTAAATGTTTTCACATAAAAATGACAAACACTTTCTTTCCTCCAGGTTGGTTGGTATATAGTTGTTAAAACTGATTAACTCAAGCAGCAGTCAACCCACTTACTGAAGTGTCTTTGATTTCTAAAGCCACCTTATCTAACTTTATGTAAATGGGAGCTGTGCCTCACGTGAATGTTAAACATTACCACCTTCAAACATGAAAAGTGGCATGGAATATTTTGACACAATGATTTTCAAAGAGCATTTTAGTTCAGCATAATAATAAAAAAAATCTGTAAAATTTACAGTGCAATTATTGTGTAACTAAAGCTTGTCAAAAAGCAATGATTCCACATTTTAAACTGAAAATTGGATAGAAGCAAAAAATTGATCTTCTTACTTTTATTGTAAGTCTGTAGAGAAATCAGTTATTGTGCTTCATTACACAACATACTAATTCAACTAAAAACACAATAGAATATTCTGTAAAAGTGCAATATTTCTTGCCAGACATCTAAGAAAATTAAATCGTCATTTTCTAGAGATTCACTACACAGAGTGTAAAATATTTCAAGCTTTTATGTTTTGAAATGTTCATAATTATGGCTTACAATTAAAAAAAAAAAATTCAGTGTCTCAGAAAATTAGACCATCACACTGTCATGATTTGTGGTGAGATGAGGTTAAGGAGACGCCAGGAAGTCCAACTTGTCATTGTTTTAAGAAGAATTTTGATGAAAAGTCCAACGAACGGCAAACACGGAACACATGGAGCTCGGACGCGGACAAGACATTTGACATGCGACGACATTGGACAAGGACCCGACAAGACAAAGACAACAGATGGGCTCAAATACACAGGGAGACAATCAAGGGAGCAACGAGGAACATGTGTAACTAATTACAGGTAGACAGGACAACACAGAGACTCCACGAACTCAAAAATCTAACTAACACAGAAAAACTCTACTTAACACAAAGATAACCCAAATCCCAACACATATGAGACCTGGGTGGGCAACTCAAGGCCTCCAGGCTTGACTTGATGTCTTGCAACTGTAGATGAGACTTTTAGATGAGTGTCTGCTTTAACACACCTGAGTCAACCAATGAGGCCATTAGCAAGACTCTGGAGAACCTGACTACACAATGAGGAAGTGATTCAGCTATTTTGATTGAAATGTGTTGGACCAGGGAGACATGTAAGAGTTACAGGATGCCTGCCCTCGAGGACTGGGATTGACCACTATTAGACCAGATCAAAAATGGATTGTTAAGTACAAATATCAGGATTCTCAAAGGCATGTACATTTCTATACATTCAGTGCATGGAGGCGATCAGCCTGTAGTGCTGCATAGGTTGATAGAAGCCCAGATTGCTTTGAAAGCTGCCTTTAGGTCTTGTTGGGTCTGGTGTGTCAACTTTAACCCCAAATTGCCTACCGATCTGCGTATCGGTGTATGAAGGCGTGAGCGTTTGTGAGTGCGAATGGGTGAATGAGTGTAAAGCGCTTTGAGTGGTCAAAAATGATCGGATAAAGCGCTATATAAGTTCTGTCCATTTACCATTTACCATTTAACTTTCTCTTGATAACAACCCCCAGGGTTGTAGATCAAGGGAATTTACTGGCCAATCAAGAACATGAACACTATAGGTGCATTTCCACTAGCCCGCCTCTAACCGGTATGATCGCGCTCGCCTCAGTGCGGTTCAGGTAGTGAGCTTTTCCATTTATATGCTCTGTTTCTTGTTGTGGGAGGGTCATGAGCGCACAGCAGCTGTTTTCAATTCTTTGTTGATGTCTGCAGCAACACTCAGCAAAGGACCTCAATGTTGTAGTTCTGGATTCAAATATTCAAGGATATTTAATTTTGTCTTATAGAAGTTCATTGCTGGCCCAAACATAGTAATAGACCAGTTGATAATTTTTATGTAAATATTAATAAAATTACATTCAGGCACATTATTTTTTTTTACTGTGTAACCTTTTGAATTTATTTAATGCAGTCAAAAGATGTAAACCAATAGCCACGCCTAAACTATTTTTTAATCCAAAATTCACATCACAAGCTAATATAGAGTTCTAGTGTTTCACATTGTCAGCAGGAAGGTGCAGCACGTCAGAAAGCTGACCAGCTGCTCCGTTTCTCTCTATTTTATTACTGCTTTTCTTAAGAGCAACAACCTGCTACCAGAACTGCTAAATCTTGATCATACCACTGCAAAACTTACCACATGTGTTCCTGGTGCTGATCGTGATTAAACTCATAACTGATCCTTCAGACTGAGCTCTGATAGCAGACGACATGTCTGCGGTCCACAGCTAACCTATAATGTTGGTTTGGACTTGTCAGCTGTCAATCAAATGGTTTTGGTGTCGTACCCTGATCGGTCCTGCTAGTATTACCCCTGAAGTAGGTACTAAAATCTAAGAACAGTCAGGCTGAGCCGCACCAGATTTGCTAGCGGAAAACTAATCTGGCCGAGGCGGACCGCGACTGTACCGGTCGGACTAGTGAAAAAGCTCCTTTAGATCAGTTGGTGTTTTTGGCAGAGTGGGCAGGTGACAAGTTCTGCTAGGAAGTAAAACCAGCATCTCCATCTCAGCTGAGGGAATTCAAATTAATTTATATATATAGCATTAATTCACAACAAATGTCATCTCACTTTACAAAAATACAAATACAAGACACTTTACAAAAATATTATTTCAATTCAATCACACAATCCAACACAGTCTAATTGAGCCTAGTTCTCAAACAGTACAGTATGCTCAATTAATTATTCAAAGTAAATTAAAATGTTTATATCTAAACCCTTCAGGTTGAATTGAGTTATTAACTTGAAGCATTCACTCCTCCTGGACTAGCATGTAGCAACAATCATTTGCCTCATACTGTGCATGCACGTAGCAACAGTGGAGAGGAAAAAATCTAGCAGAGCCTGTCTCAACCTCTCCATTGTTTTGAGGAAGAGTTGTTTCATCTCCACATGCAGCGTTTATCTCAAAATTTACCTCCGGCTGTTGAGTCTTCATTTCTACTGACTGAAGTCATTGCATAATACTGAGCTGGTCATTGTTTTGAGTCATTGGTAGGGTTGAACCTGGATTCAGTATTCTTCTCCAGAACATGAATCTTTATTTCTGCCGATTGAAGTGTTTGTATAATACTGCTGATGTCCCTGATGTCGGCCAGGGTCATCATGTACTGGTTCAGCTTGAAAATGGAGAAAAAAAAATCCCACAGTCCTTTGGTTTAAAGTAATCCAGTTGTCAACAATGTAAGTATTATTATAAACACTGTGTCTATAAGATAACTAACACGCAAAGATATTAGTAAGAGCGAGAGAGAGCAGGATAAGCTGTTCCTCCTTCAGTTGTTGATTAAATGATTGCCAAGTAATTTCTAAGGCTTTAATGCCAATAAGCCACAGTAAGATGCACATGATCAGGTGATGGCGGCATTGTCTCGTCGATGTCCTCCTCCATTAAAGAACCACAGCCAAGCACAATGCCAGATCAGATGTAGCTTCTATGGAGAGAAACATAACAGAGAGAAAACAAAACAGTTGGAATAGCAGCAAATAATGCAAATTAGAGAGGAGTACAAAAAGAAGAAAGTGGGGAAAAAGTGGTCAGTTTATTCTCCAGTAGCTTAAGGCTATGGTAGCATAACTACAGAAAACCTAAGGTATTCTAAGCAGTCTAACTACAAGTTTTATGAAAAAGCAAAATTTTAAGCCTCATTTTAAAAGTAGATAAAACTGGGATCTGGTTCCTCAGGAGAGCAACCTGATTACTAAGGATCTGCCTCCTGTTCTACTGTTAGAACCTCTAGGAACCAGCAGTAAACCTACAGTCTGTTAGGGATATATGGACCAATCAGATCTCTGTATAATGGAGGTGATTAATAAGGACTGTGAGAAGGAGAGTCTATACTGTAAATTCTAACAGGGAAGCAACAAATACAAGCAAAAATAGGAGAATTATGATCTCTGTTTTTAATTTTCAATTAATTTTCAGAACTCTTGCTGCAACATTTTGGATGAGCTGAAGGCTTCTAGCTGTATTTTGTGGACTTCCTGATAATAAAGAATTACAGTAGTCCATATTTGAAGTAAATGCATGGACTAGTTCGGGTCAAGTGTTTGACCAAGCAGGCACTATTCAGAACTTCCAATCTAAAAACAACAACTGATGTGTAGTAAGAATTTAAAAGAAGAAAGCTCCTCTGATGTTGTCTGTGGTTCAAGATTAGCTTCACATTGGGAATGTGAAAATTGTAGTCCTTGTCTAGTATTAATCTGTGTGTGTGGTGGCTCTTCTAGAATGGATTTCACTTGACAATCCTCTCAAGGGCATGTTTCTCCCGTTTGCTTTTGCATCTTTTCCCACTACACTTCTTCCTTCCACACCATTTTCTGTTAACATGCTTGGATACAGAACTCTGTGAACAACCAGCTTCTTCACCAATTACATTTTGTGTCCATAACTGTCTTATGGACATTTGTCCAGTCAGCAATCTTCCTGTAGCCTGGAGTTAGCGTGAGGGACCTCTCAAAGGCTCAGGAAATCTATTCAAATTTTCTGAGACAATACATTTTGAGTTTTTTTCTATCTGTAAGGCATCAAACTTACAAGAAACAAAGGCTTGGGATATATCACTCTGTGTGTGATGATTCTATATAATGAGTTTCTCTTTCTGAGATGACTGGCAAGAAATATTGCACTTTTACACAATATTCAAAGTTTTAAAAATGTGCTATTACAATTTATGTCACATCTTGGTGCTCTTGTTCCTCACACTAATACTGATGTTGTTACCATTTCTTTCTTTTTTTTAGATTAACCTCTGACTCACAAACAGTCAGTATTTGATTCTGCTGTTCTTTCTGATCATCTTTGTCTCGATCTGTTGCAGGTTCCAGTGTTTCAGATTGCCCTTGCACAAGTCCAGGCTATGTGCACAATCCGCCCGAAGAAATCAGGCAAAGTTCCAGGAGTGGAGATTCAGTATGGCAATGCTGTTAAACCCCAAAAAATCCTGATTCATCTCCAGCAGGTAACAACTATTTTAGGTCTTCTTTTGAATCTGACTTTTTTTAAAGTTATATCTTTTCCTGATAACTTTGTACTTTACTTGTATTATATTCAGCTTTTTTGACTTTAGTCTTTTGGTGAGTTTGGTTTGTGTCACTGCTAACTAATGAAGTTATGATTAAATTTACATAGAAGTTCTGTTAAATGCTTTCTTCATTTCCAATATATATTTGAAATATATGTTACTCCACTTGTTCCATTGTTATTCACATGTAGTTTGAATTATTAACCACTAAATGGCAATAATAATAATAATAATAATCATCATCATCATCATTATCATTTTCTTTGTGTGATATGCTGGGTAAAGGCAATATTTTTAGGAAGAAAATTAAAACTATTGAGCATAAATTTACTATGCTAGTTTTAAAAACTGTAAAGCTGACTGATAAAACACTAAATCATGTTGATTTTTTTTTAGTTGAGAAACTAATTGTTAATGATAAATTGTAAAGAATAATGCAGATTAGTATTTGACAATAGTCTAATTATTTGTTCATTTATGACTAACCTATTTTTGATGTTTGTTTCAGGCTAAGGAATTGTGCCACATACTCGCTTTGACAATGGAAATGCTGAGTCAATCATGAGTTACCAGTTCAGAATCAAATTACAAGTACACACCATGCTCCGATTGCTGACTTGCATTAGCAGCTGTTTATTTTTTTTTTTTAGTAAATTATTTTTGAGTAATTCATTGTACAATGTTTTCAGTTCTCAAACAAGCTGAAAAGAAACATTCAGCATTACGACGATGAATTAAAAGCTAACAAATAAATCACACCAATAACAGAAAACACCACGGATTATCTAAAGAGTCATAGTTGCAAATTATTGCTTGAAATAATCAAAACTTGATATCAGTCATAAATTTCTATTTTTTAACACATTTAACATATTACAGCTGGTTATTGATGATTTTAAGTTGTGTGCTGCTGTCATTTAGTGTTAGGAAATTATTTTCAAATGTTAAAGAATATTATCATTCTCTAATTGTCTTGGCATTGACCTTTTTTGTTCCATTTGGAAGGTGTTAGTATACTACTATGTCTTGATTGTGATTTTCATGCTGAGATTAACGAAGTATATTCCTTCATTCAAATGTTTTTCAGTCTGCAAAATGTATCATTTTTGGTGGCTTCAATTAAGTTACTTTACTGTTTTGTACTAGCTTTAGTCACTTCCTCTTCTCAGTACTACGTTGAGTACACTAAGAAATTAAATTAATTCTGACGTTGCTTGCTTTATGTAACTGTTTTATGTTCAAATTACTATGTAAATTTAAGTTTTTATGCTGAACATAAGTAGGTTTCATTGTACTTGCATAATAACAACATATGTTGAAACAACTCAAGCTAAGTAAGTTAACCGAATGCAAGTCTGTCTTTCTAAATCTAATAGTTATTTATGCAAATGAATATTGTCCCTAGTTGCTTTCCATATTGGATCTTCATGCCAACAACCATACACACACCTGGGGACAATTTGGAGAGGCCAATTAACTTGACAGTCATGTTTTTGGACTGTGGGAGGAAGTCGGAGTACCCAGAGAGAACCCACGCATGCACAGGGAGAACATGCAAACTCCATGCAGTAAGACCCCGGGCTGGGAATCTTCTTGCTGCAAGGCAACAGCTCTACCAACTGCGCCACTGTGCAGCTATATAAAACAAGCATCATCAGAATTTCACTGAGTATGGTGTGAAGTTTTTAATAAAAAATGCTTGATTTCGTAATCTATTTAAATTAAGTCAATGCAAAAAGTTAAGGATTTGAAAGTAGTGAGGGTTTTGGACTGTAAATGTTCAAGACATCCTCAGACATTAGTTCATTTCTGCTCAAGCAAAACTGCAAACTGAAGGGAAAGGTCTGAACATTTGTACAACTGATTTCTGTGTCTAAAAATAAAATGTGCTCTATTTTAATACCCATGTCTTTTTATGTATGTGGATTAACAAAATAATGCTGTTGTTGGTGATGTAGGCAGAAAAAAATAAATCTGATGAGAGCTATACATAAGTTTAAGAATATTGTTTACCATAGAAATGTCTAGAACAAATATTTTATTTTCATGTAACTTATAATGTCAAGATGTATTTTTGCTATTTAGTTTATGAACAGCTAAGCAAAATTTATCAAGTTATTGTAGGTTTGTAATACTTAAATTGCATAACATAACTTCATTAGCTTTTATATGTTGCAATAACTGACTGTGTGAAGCAATTGGTTTGTATGTGACAGTGGGGATTGGCCAGCAAGGTATCCCACAATGTATTGGGCCACCAGCAGTAGCAACCAAATTAAACCACTTTATTTGTCAAAAAAAATAACTTTAAGATGAAAATGTAGACTCCAAAGCTTCATCTATGCAGTCAGTTCTTCAAGAATGATCCACTTATCTAGTTTTTAGCATTTACATTTGATACATGAAACTGCACCCTGAGTGAGTTGTATGCTCATTTCCATGACCCCTCTCCGCATATGATTGTGTATGTTTTTTTTTTAATCTTTTTTGTTTGTTAAAAAAAAAAAAAAAATTACTGGGTTTGGATTTTCTGTCCCATCGGTGTCAGTTTGCTCATTTGCCCTTTCCATTTGTTCTGTCTCTTTTCCTCGTTTCAGTTTATTTGCAAAAGATTTTGGACAGTCTCTGAACAGGTGGTCCTGTTCGCCACACAAATTACTTTTTCACCTGTTAGTACATTCATCAAACGTGTGTCCCACCTCCCTACATTTACTGCAAAACGCCTTATCGCATGCTTCAGCCATTTGCGGCACAGCTTCGGTTGGCCCTGATAGTGAATGTAGCCTCTGTTCTCCCCCAGGATTATGATGGATGGGAGATGCTTCAGGCCATGGAAGCCTTCAATGTCTTCCCATTGTTTAATGGGGACCCGCTAAGCGCAGTTCCAGATGCTGTCCGCATCCCGTACCTTCATAGCCTGACCTTTCCCAGTGCAGTATGTACCCAGCCACATACAGATGTCCTCCGCACTGATAGTCTCATTGAACATCCAGACAATTACCGTTTTCAGGGAGTTGTCAGTTAGTTTCTCAACGTCAAATGCTGAAAACTGGGTCTTTACATTTTCAAAACGTGTCCAAAATTCTTTCAATAACGTGCCTGGACAAAAACTTACGTTGTATCCTCTGTTGAAAGGCAGGGTGAGGATACAGTTCAGGTCATCTGGCTGAAACTTCAGTGTTTGTTGGATCAATTTTTTTGAAAAATCCAATCTCGACATTCCTGTTCCTTAAATAAAAAGCGAACAGTGTGGTGTCTCCGCATGCCGGCATGGGTATTCGCCATGGGTATTCGCCATGTTGGAGGCACCACCAGTTAAAGGCTAAAACCTTTAATAAAAACCAATAAATACCTAAAACCAAGTACACAAATATATGCAAAACTAAAAGGAAGAGATATTTTCTACTATTTAGCGGTCAATATCTCAACTGGGGACAAAGTTTACTGAACCTCTAAATCAGTGGTTATAGCCAAGTCACATAGACTACCGCTATCACCACCAATGGAGAGGTCCGCTGTCTTAGCCAAAAGGCCGAGAAGCGAGTATTTCTGATTCTATGTTAAGCAACAGTGCATGTGGCGCACTGCCACGCACAGTAAGTCACGTGATGTCCAATCCACTAAGTCACTGAGAGGACTTTACATTTACGTTTTACAAAGGAATTTTAACATCGCACAGCTGTTGCCGAGTTACTGTAAGCAAATAGATGAAGGCACATAAAGAAAAAATGGAGCAGGAAATATTGGTGGGGATTCTTTTGGTTGGGAGATAGAAAACATTATGAAAGATTTTGATTTATCTCATATAAATGTCAGTCAAACAGTTTCATCCGTCTCTATTTCTTTATGGTGTTGTTGATTTTACTTTGTTGGAGAAAAGGAAAAAAAGAAAACCTTTTAGATCCATATTCAGTACAATCATATTTAGACAATAAGTACTATGGATATGTCCAAGTTTATACAGATGCTTAAAAATAACTCATATACCAATAATGGGGTGTCATTCATTGTTCCAGAATTCAGTTTTAAAAACGATAAAAAAAATTACTGATGGAGTCTCAGTTTATACAGGAGAGATGATGGGAATCATTTTGGCTTTAGGATGGATTGAGGAAGTTCGTCCACTGAGAAGTATAATATGTTCTGATTCAAGTTCATCATTATATTCATTAAAAAATAATCATTCTATTAGCAGACCAGACCTTTTGTTAGAGATTCAGTTATTAATTTATAGAATTCAGGCAATGGGTTTATTAGTTATTTTTACATGGGTATCATCACATGTTGGAATAAAAGGAAATGAGTTGGCAGACAAATGTGCAAAACAAGCTACAAAAAATAGTTATATTGTTATACTGGTACCGTTTCATAAAGAAGAAATCAAATCTATTATTAAACAAAACGTTAAGGAAAGATGGCAGAAGCAGTGGGAAGAAGATAGAACTGGTAGGTGGCTTTATAGTATTCAAAGAAAAGTTGGCGCAATGAGGAGAACAGGACGAAATAGAAAAGAGGAAACCATTATATCCAGGTTACGTTTTGGTCATACAGGGTTAAATAGTACATTATTTAAAATGGGAAAACATCCAACAGGAAATTGTGATTTTTGTCTTCAAGAAGAGACACTAAAACATGTTTTGTTGTTCTGTTCTAAATATTCTGTTGAGAGAAGGGAATTAGTATGCTGATTACAAGAAAATAAATTACAGTTAAATATACAAGATATTTTGGACAAAATTTCTACTTCTGAATATTTTTGTTATTTAATATATTACCTTAAGAAAACGAAATTGATAGAAAGGATATAAATTTTATTTATTTAAGTATTATTATTTTTATTTATTTATTTTTTTGTGGGAGAATATATATGTAGCATCCCGATCCATTCCAGTAGATGGCGGTATCATCAGTATGCCATAAAAAAAGAAGAACAAGTTCAGCTGCAACAGAGAACCGCTAGTGAAGCCATGTGGTTTTGCAAGGAAACTCACACAGTTTAAACCTTGTTCTGATCTGAAGGGGGAACCAAAACCATGTCAGAATTAGTAAATGGGACGTCTGTCAGGTCTGGTCATGGCATGCAGACAATGTTTAGAGCAATAGTGCTGTCATGTGGTTCACCAGTAGGCATAACATTTGAACAGTTTTTCAGGTTTAGGAATTGCAATAGTTGGCACCTGACAAAGAAAGCCGTTTAAGGGAAGTCCTGCTCTGCCTCGAGACTCCAAGTGATTTCATCATAAGTTAAGTCCTTCCCGGATCAAAGCGAAAGGGGAAGCGTTTAAAATATCAAATTTCTCTCTTTCTAAATACAAATGACCAAACTAAAATCTCAAGTCCTCTAATTCAATATTCAAAATCAGTGTAAGTGAAATAGTTTTTTCATGTCTGGACGGTTTCATCTCAGTGGTCCTCCCCTTCTCCCGGTGGCGCAGTTGTCTTCCTGCAGTACTTATTTTAGTGTTTCCGGGTCAGGCGGCGTCCCGGCTGTGTTGTTGGTTGCACGCACGTGTTGTTTCTGCCTGCATCTCTACCTTTGACCCAAACAGACGGAGTCAGTTCATAAGAATCACCCAGGGAATATAGGACAAATCTCCGAGACTTCCTGCAGCCATGGGCCCGGTGAGAAGATCTGTTAACATTTAGAGAAGATGCTGGTTCCGGTTTTGTGGGGCCGAGCTGCTTACTTTTTGATTTTCTACAGGTTGAAATCAGAATGTAGACAGAAAAATTACTTTAAACTTTAACTTGCGGTTTTTTCTTAGTGCATTGTAAATCTTCTGTGCTAGATGTAGGAACACAGGTCGTCTCCAGGTCCACAGTCTAATACCGCTGGATCGACCACAAGATCAAAGAGCGGCTGCTAGGGTCACTCCAGGACCTGCACGTTTTGAAGGCAGTGGTTAAAATCTGTCTGTGAACGCTGATACTTTTTAATTGCTTCTTGGCAGTTCAGTCATATTCCTGCATTAGAAATACACTAAGTTGTGAAACACTATTTTTACCCCTTACAGTTGTCTGATGTTTTGCTTCTCAGTCAGACTTCAATGTTTGTCAGTCAACGAAAAACAGATATCCAAACCAACCAGCCAGAACTGTGAAAAATCCCGTTGGACACCTGAATTTACTATTATAAAGAAATCACTTGAATTCAACCTGCCGATCAGCATGAGGCAGTGTAAAGGGTCCCGAAGAAAAACAAGCATGTCCCGATCTAAAGAAATAAAAAAAAAATGAAGACCTATTCGGCCAATTCGTTCTAGTGTGTGAATGTATGCAGTTTGCGAGCTCTGAAGCAAGTTAAGGACCAGATGGAGTCAATTTACCTGTAAAACAATAAGTGATTGTCACAATCATGGAAAAGAAAAAGTACAAAACATTATTTAATTTCCGTTTGGGATAGGACTGAACGATCTGGCTGAAAAAAGTATTAGTACATAAGGATTTCATATCAGTTGATCCATATTAATAATTATGTAAACGGTGACATGTATAAAATATTGAGTAATTATGCTCAAATTTGAATGAACATTAACTTATGCATTGCAGAAATCTAATGTTTCCAATCTCTGAAGTTTATTTCTTTAAATGCAAAATCTATTTATTTAAGAGAAGAAATAATATTAAGTAAAAGGAAAAAACTACAGTGTAGTAAAACTACTCTTATAAGTACACCATAGTTACTCAAGTAAATGTAACCAGTACATTTTGAACATTGATAACAAAATTCCTATTTACTCTTTCTAACAAAGTTTAAGGTGATGTATTGGCATTGCCCTCCCATGCCGCCTGGTCCCGCATGATATTAATTATCCACAAACCGGCAAAAAATAAACTTCCATGGTTTAAGCTGAACGCAAATATATTTTATAGAGGCTTAAACAAAAATCTTTGAGAATAAAGTCTGTAGTATGAAGTAGTAAATATAACCAGGTCCTAACAAACTGCACATTCAGTAGCAAGTAGCCAGGATAGATTCATTCATTTTTGAGAAGTAAATACATTAGTTGTTTTTTGTCAGAATCATCAGAAAAACTGTAGATTGTGGAAAGGCTTACAGTAAACTGGTTATTGGAAGCACGACTGCTGAAATGGAAATGTTGTGTTCTATGTGCCCCCCACGCCGCAGCTCCGCTCAAAAAAGCGCCGGCCAACATTCCGTCGGCTGTTGAAGACTAGTGGTATGAAACTGGAGAACAAGCTGAAGAGTCGGCAGCTGAAGCAGCAGAATGTGGCCAAGAAACAACGCAAGGAGCAGAAGAGGATGCGGCAGGCCATGAAAGGCGCGGCGCTCCAGATGCCCCGGCCTCTAGAGACATACAGGAAGAGACCAGGTGAGACATGCTGAAGCATGCAGCACACACACAGCTGTCAGCAGTTGATGGGTCCATCAGTAAAGTCATTCTCACCTGTTGACAGAGGAGGAGGATGAAGAAGAGGACTTCCTGGAGAGCCTGCCCTCAGACATGATGGATGAAGAAGACTTAAAGGAAATGACTGCCATGGCCCGAAAAGCATCCTTCATAACCAGAGACCTGTCGTCCTGGTAACATGCGAGCTGTCATCACATGACTTGGGTACTGCCAGTTCTAACACACCTTAAAACTGGCAATAACTAAGGTGTGTTCATTGTCCCCCAGCGGGCCGGTGCATAGCAGCAAGACGAAGAACGCCGACGTGGTGCGCAGCTACGAGAAGATTCCAAGAAAGATGGCAAAGATGGAGGAGAAAGAGGTGATCCAGCTGCTTCCAATCAAAGACAAAGACAGAGTGATTCCGAGAAGCATCGAAAGAGGTAACTTCCATGTTACTTACTATTTATTATTTACTACAACTTACTTTGATTGCTGCTGTCACCTGTGAAACTGTCTTGCTTTGTTTTTGTAAGCGGTTAAACAACATCAGGAGGAGGAAGAGGAGGAGGAGCTTGCAGCGATGCCAGAGGAGGAGGAAGACGGTAGGAAAGAAAGCCTGCTGGTCTGTCAAAACTATCAGGTTTATTATCTTGGACATGATGATCTGTGTAATAACGATTGTCATTACACCAGTGTCAACGTTTTTATAAGTTTTCTCAAAATTTATGTGGAGTAAAAGATAAATTATGGTCTACTAGAAAGATTAAGGGATGGACCAGAGCTCCACATGGAGCTGCAGACCAACTGGTTTGACCTAAGTTTGATGTGCCTGTCATACCGTCTCCTGTGCAGATGGGGCGCCGCCGAGCCACATGGAGCTGACACCAGAGGAAAGAGAACAATTTAGAATTCAGACATTAAACATAAAGAAACAGCGCATCGCCAGCATGGCTTCAGCCATCATCTCAGATCCATTAAACAATGTAAGTGGAATAGCTGGTCTAATTTCATCATGATGAAGGTAGGATGTAGAATTATTTTTGATTTTCATGAAAGCAAAAAGTTAATATCAGGAGAGGGAGAATAACTAATTGATGGAACATTATCTCAGCCAATCTGCTCCTCTAGGCAGGAACCACAGCCAAACAGAATGAAACACCAGGTGTAGCTTCTATGGAGAGAGACGTAATTAAGGAAACAAAAAATCTCCAGTTGGAATTAACTCAAATTATGCAAATTAGAGAGGAGTAAAAGAAAAAAGTGAGGAAAAAGTGGTCAGTATGTCCTCCAGTAGCTGTAGCATAACTACAGAAATAGCTCAGGATAACCTAAGCCAGTCTAACTACAAGCTTTATCAAAAAGCAAAGTTTTAAGCCTCATCTTAAAAGTAGACAGAGTGTCCCTGTCACTTTAAAATCTAAGCTTCAATATGTTCAAAAAACAAACTGAATTGGCTATGTCAAAAAGAGCATTGTTGGCTGTGAGGAAATTTATTGAGAAGTATTTACCCCGGATTTGACCTCACCTCATTCCGACTGCGACACCCTCCGAGACACTGACCTCTGACCCCTGAGTTGCTCTCCTGCATGAAACAGCCATGAGAACACCCCCAACTCCTCTCAGACACACACACACACACCCCCACACACACACATTTAACAGGTAATTTAACCCGCAGAGCTGAAGAGTCTCGGCGTTCGGAGGGAGAAACTCGCGCTGCACATTCCCCCTTTTTTAATTTAAATCCTCTCTTCTTTTCCAACCTAATATTGCTTTTTAGTCATATTTAATTTCTTTGTGTTACGTGTATGATTTTGCATATGTTGTCACTTTTTATTATTTTACATTATTACCATTTCACTTCTTAATAGTTTTTAGATACTGTCTAGAAAACCTTATCTAAGTATGAGTGCTGCTAATTAGCTTATGCTATAAGCACCGAGATGGGACTGCAGCTTTATTCAGTTTTATTGTTTAATATTTACTCATTTCATTAAAAACAAAACAATTATATACAATAGAGGTAAATACACAAACCAATAAAATGAAAGGCAGGCAATTATATTTAAGTGTGTTTAAAGTTATATTGTCAAAATTGATACAAGCATGCTTTTAGTATACTTCCTATATACTTATAGGTAGTACACTTAATACTTAATATGCATAAAATATACTTTCACAAATGTATGCTTGAAATATACTAAACTATATATTTTTTCACCAAGGCAGAGATAAAATTACTCCCTGAGATTCAGGGAAACTTAACCATGGAACAGATTCTTTAAAGGTTTTAACATCATCGTTCTATAAAGAAGGCTTCTCTCAGGTTTGGATTAAAATAAACTCAAAGGTTATTAAAAAAATATCAGGCAGCAGAGGTTTATGGGGAAGTACCATTATTTCTTCACACTCAGTGCCATATGTCAGTCAGCTCAAGCCCTAGAATATGACCATAAGAGTGGGTAGGACAGTGAATTCTTTGAGTGAAGCCAGTTGAGTCTAGGTTAACATTAAGGCTACATTTAGTGTCAATTAGTGGAGAAGGCAGTATCATTAATTAGAATTTATCAAGTCGGCAATTTATCAAAATTGTTACGACAAATAATTCACAATAATTGATAAGCGACATGATACACGCCCTCCATTTGTGTTGGTGGTACTTTCTGCAGATGAAGCGTGTGAAGGAGCTGCGGGGGATGATGATGGAGGCTGACCCCAGCGTGGCGGTCTCAGTGAGGAAAATGGTGATGGTTTCTCTCATGGAGGTCTTCAAAGACATCGCCCCCACCTACAGGATACGACCCCTGACCTCTGCAGAGAAGAACACCAAGGTCACCAGGGCTCAATCTGTGTGTTTAGTGACTGTTGGAGCAGGTTTAACAGCTGCTGTATCTCTGTTGTCCTACAGGTGAAGAAAGAGACGCAGCAGCTTCGAGAGTTTGAGGAAACTCTTGTCAGTCAGTACAAGTTCTATTTGGAGGACTTGGAACAGACCATTAAAGGTACGTCATTGCAACACACACACACGCACACACACTTCTCACAGTCTGTCTTCGTCCCCAGACTGGAAGCAGAAGAAGAGGAAACGCAGTCAGGTGGTGAGCTTCCAGTCATACCGCAGCCTGGCTGAGGTCTCAGTCCGCTGCCTGTGTGAGCTGCTGCTCTCTATGCCACACTTCAACTTCCACAACAACATCATTGTCGTCCTGGTTCCTCTGATGAATGACCCCCTGAAGAAGGTGAGACATTTTGGAGATGTGCTGCTGAGGCAGATCTCCTTCGGGTAGATCAGCTCCTGCTGAGCATCTCGTATGTCTTTTGATGTAGGTCAGATCAGACAGGTCAGCAGATGATCTAATGAGTTCATGGATTCATCCTTGTTGCAGGTGTCAGACATGTGCTGTGATGCGTTCAGGAAGCTCTTTCAGGAGGACAGAGTGGGCGGGGCATCACTGGCCACAGTGCGGGTCATTTCTGGCCTCACCAAAAGCCTCAACTATAATGTCAGACCTCAGGTAACAAATAAAATGTTCCTTAACCTCTTCTGGATCTTTATGTTTAGGACTTTTTGCTCGTCTTGAAACCTTCCTTCACCTTGGTTCTTCTCCGGTTTATCAACAGATGCTTCGAACTCTGCTGAGTCTGAGGATAAAGGAGGTGGAGATGAAGAAGGACCTGGAGGCCACAGCACCAAAGGCCAAGTTCATGACAAACAAAGAGAAGAAGAAAAACTTGTCCAGGATGCAGAGGAAGGTAAACAAAATACTCAGCTGGAGCTCAAGTAGGGCTAGAAAGATTTTTTTATTATTTTGTTTCAGTTTTGTGTAAACAAAGACATACAGTCTGACAAACGGATCCAATGAGTTCCATGTTTGTGACAAAGCTGCTTCTCCCTCACAAAGATCTCTCCCTTCACAAGTGCGTCAGTCTTTCAGATCTAAGTTCCTTTGGTCCCCCCCTACTGTTTTTACAGATCATCCGAGAGAGAAAAGGAATATAAGCAAATGTAAAGGCTCATTAGTTTTATATCACTGAATCCATATTGGTCCAGTGAGAAAGAAAAACAAGTGTGTGTGTGTGCATTTATTTGTAATACCTTGTGGGAACCATTTTCCTGACACATACTATGTTATGGGGACCCACTGCCCCTTGTGGGAACACGCTGTTTTAGGGGTTAGATTTAGGACTAAGGTGTGAATTGAGTTTTGGTTAGGGTTAGGATAAAGGTAAGGTTTAGTCTGTAAAAATGAGTGGAAGTCATTGGAAAGTCCCTCAAAGATAGCCACGCAAACGTGTGTGTGTGTGTGTGTGTGTCACACAGTGGAAGAAAGCAGAAGAGAAGCTGGAAAAGGAGCTTCTAGAGGCTGAAGCTACAGAAAGCAAAGAGAAGAAGACCAAACTGGTAAGATTTGGTTCAGAAATTAAAATGAGAGGACAGAGTACAGAAAGAAGCTAACATCCTCATCTTCCTCTTCTTCATCTGCAGCACACAGAGACTCTGAACATCATCTTCCTCATCTACTTCAGGATCCTGAAGAAAGCTCAGCGATCAGTTCTCCTCCCTGCTGTTCTGGAAGGACTGGCTAAGTAAGACACACTCTGGATGACAACAATGTTACAGGACCTTTGTAGTAATGACCATGATGCCACTTCCCTACAGTTTTGCTCACCTGATCAACCTGGAGTTCTTTGATGACCTGCTGAACGTGCTGCAGAACCTCATCCAATCAGGAGTAAGTATGCCACCCCTAAACAGTGGTCTTCATCTCAATATTTTGATTGATACCATTGATCTGTGCAGAATCTGACCAATCGGGAGAGTCTCCACTGCATCCAGACAGTCTTCACCATCCTGTCTGGACAAGGTAGGATTGTTCTTTTAAGTCTTTGATGACCACCAAAGGTTTCAAACATTGTAATACCAGTCCACAGCGTTCTGCAAGGCCTGTCTGCATTCAGTAGAACTTGAAGAAAGAAATGTTCTAGTTTAATGACTCTGCTCTGTGGTTTACAAGAACAGCCTCTTGGTTATGTAATCTAAGCAGGAGAATTGGTGACTCAACATGGACAGTTTGCCCTTTTAATCAGAATCAGAATGCTTTATTATTATCATATAGAACATAATTTCATTCCAGTACATCTGATCCAAAGACAGACAAATAAACAAACTAGACAAGGAAGACAGGTGATCGGGGCTGCAGCCCTTTCCACGGGATCAGAAAATGAAAACATGAAGTGAATACAAAAAAATCATAACTCACACTGTCTCCATAGTAAGGGCAGAGTCTGAGTTTGCAAAAAAAGGTTGCATAAAAAAAGCAACATGTAGACAGGAGTGAAGCCAGCAAAGGCAGTGAGTTTGAGGGGTGTGTGATTCTAACCATGAAGAATGAAAGTCAGTGTAAGAGTGCAGGAAGCGTAGACCCCTGAACACTGCCCCAGAAAGCAGGAACAGAAAAATTTGTAACTGCTTTTTTATTTAGATCAGTTCTAAACTTAGATTCAGATTGGTGTGGAGGTAAATGTTTCTGTTTTTGTGGACCAGGTGACGCCCTGAACATCGATCCTCTGAACTTCTACTCTCAGCTTTATAAAATCCTGCTGCGGCTTCATGCAGGTGTGTTCACGACTTTCTAAACTTTTCTAAACTATCAATCACACAGACCTCACAAGTCAAAGGTTTGAGTTTCACACTTTGGCTATCTCAGGGGCACCCAATGATGACATCATCATTGTGCTGCGGTGTCTGGACGCCATGCTAACTCGTCGCAGGAAGCAGGTAACCCTGCAGAGAGCCATGGCCTTCTTCAAACGACTGAGCATGCTCAGTCTTCACGTCCTGCCCAATGCTAGCGTTGGAATTCTTGCAGCAAACCGAGCTACCATGCATGTGAGTCTTTCAAACCTTCTAATGAACCTGGCTCTTTTTAGTCAGTGGAAAAGATTGCCAAACTTCCATCTCTTTGTCAAAGCTCATTTTGTTCTGTTTCATTTGACAGTCATTCCCCAAATGTGACTTCCTTTTGGATAACGAAATTCAGGGTAGTGGCTTCTACCTGATGGAGCTGGATGAACCTGAACATTGCAATGCTCAGAACACTGCACTCTGGGAGCTTCACACACTCCAGGTATACACACATCAGGCTCAGAAATGGGCTATTAGCCAGTTTGGCTGTTAGCGAATTGACTTGCAAAGAAACTTTCACAGTTTAAACTAAACTCAAATGGGATTTATCAAAAGCCTAGGTAAAAAACAATTCAGAATTCTCTAGACAAATTCTCCATCAAGCACTGTATTTAGAAAAGATCCCTAAAAATATTATCAAAATACTCACTTGTCTAATGTTGCATGTGTGTGTGTCTATCTGTATCTCATACGTTGCACCAACGTCCCAGGTTGAGAGCCAACCTGGGAGTCAGAGTTCTCCTCTTGTGTGCTCACGCTCCCGCCTCAGACGAGGCAGAGAGACACACACGCCTGACTTCAATATGTTTGTGTTGCTGTATTGTCAGAGACATTTCCACCCTGTTGTACGGCGGTTTGCGGGTCATTTGAGTCATGGAGCGCCGAGTGATGGCTCTGCAGCACTCAGTTTGGAGCTCAGCCGCAGGTGAAACACTTGCAGTTACAAGCAGAGCTGGGAGTCATCTAAAATTATGCAGCAGCAGCATGGCCTGGTCAGCTGCGTTAAAATATGTCTTCACCTTTTCAGGTCTCCACTGGAGCTGTTTGAAGACTACAGTGTCAAAGATATGACCTTTAACCCACCTGTAGCTTCGCCCATGTCCAAGAAGAAGGTGAGAAAGTCCTGGTCTTGGCATCCATGTTTTTATTCTGATCCTCGTTTCTTCATGTTGTGTGTGTGTTTATGTTTACCTGCATGCTGGACTCAATTTCTTACTATTCAGGATCAGTTTGTGGTTGGAACGACGCTGCTGGACGACAGGCTGCAGAAACAAGCGGATAGCATCCTGAGTGATACACACATGGACTTCACTGTAACACGCCACTGAGACTCACACACTCACATCGAGGACCTGCTTGGTGGATAAACAGATTCATTTTTATTCAAAACAGGTTGAGGTGCTGTAGAACAGGACACACGACCTGGAATTGCTTTGTGATTGAGACTGTTGAGACCTACAGTATATAACAGTGGTGAAGTAAAATATTCCCACACATCTCTTTTATCAAAAATAAACTGGTCAGCTCCAAATTCTGCATGAGATCTCATGTCCCTTTCTTTTGTTTTAAAGTCTTACAAGATCATTTTGATGTTTCAAACTGGACTAATCGAGTACCACATCAGTCAGCTTTGTGTTTCCTGAAGAAAAGACACTGCTCAGAGGAGAGACACTGAAAATATCCAGTTTTAGTTGTAGAATTCCTTCCAGCTTACTTCTTGTTACTTTACCTGGTCGGTGCCTCCACATTATCTCTGACTTTAAAATTTGCTGCTTTTCTTCAAACACTCACTTTTAACTTTACTGGGATGGAAAGTTACAGCATAATTTTCAGGATTTATCCCCGAATCACTGTTTTATCCAACCATAGAACCTGTTTACATTATGATGATGTACCTGTCTGACTTCCAGTCCTTAAGCTGGTTTCTTACAGCTTGTTCAGACAGTGACTCCTGTTTGTCTTTCATTTTTGTTGATAAGTTTGTTTTTTATCTAGCAAACTGTTCTGCATTTCTGTTCTTTCACAGCCACACTATGTTTATTTGCCATCCTCTGTTCCAGCTGGCAGTCCTCTGCTTGTGGTTATGTTTTATTTCTTTTAACATCTCACAGTTTAATGTTCCACAGCTCAGTGTTACATCAAGAATTTAATTCTCTTAAAGCAATTCTGCTTCTGTTTTTCAGCTAATTAGAATACTTTTTTCACAATTATGTGTGTTGAGTCTTATTTTATAGTCACTATTTTCAATGGTTTCTGATTATTTCTATCTACAGCTGAAACAAGAAATGTATATAAACCTTATAAAGACATGCATTTTTTTTTCACACTGACGTAAAATCAGAACAAATATTTCCTGTCTTGGTAATTAGGATTACCACTTTGCTATTTGCTAAATGGCAGAACGTGATATATTTTTTAAGGCAATGTTTATTACTTTCTTCAAAGTCAAATGTTTGAATAACCTTCAGTTAAACTGTATGACTTGGGTCAAACGTTTTAGACATTCTTCCACAAGCTTGGCAGGAATTTTGGCCCTTTCCTGCTGACTGAACTGAGTCATGTTTGGAGGCCACCTTGCACCTTGGTACTTTATTGCCAAAAGTATTTGCTCACCCATCCAAATGATCACAATCAGGTGTTCCAGTCACTTTCATGGCCACAGGTGTATAAACTGAAACATCTCGGCATGCAGACTGTTTTTACAAACATTAGTGAAAGAACGGCTCGCTCTCAGGAGCTCAGTGAATTCCAGTGTGGAACTGACAGGATGCCATCTGTGCAACAAATCCAGTGGTGAGATTTCCTCGCTCCTAAATGTTCCACAGTCAACTGTCAGATGTATTCTAAGAAAATGGAAGTGTTTGGGAATGAAAGCCACAAAGTGGTAGGGAACGTAAACTGACGGAGCGAGGTCAGCAGATGCTGAAGCACATAGTGCGAAGAGGTCGACAACTTTCTGCAGTCAAGGTTGGCTACATGAAGGATAAATGTGACCTTCAGATTAGCTCAAGAACAGTGCGCAGAGAGTTTCAAGGAATGGGTTTCCATGGTGGAGCAGCTGCATCCAAGCCATACATCAC
Organism: Girardinus metallicus; assembly: GCA_903067095.1. Lineage (NCBI taxonomy): Eukaryota > Metazoa > Chordata > Actinopteri > Cyprinodontiformes > Poeciliidae > Girardinus > Girardinus metallicus. The sequence continues at coordinate 40,191 of CAEGAE010085646.1, read as the reverse complement.
CAAGTGCAATACGAAGCATTGTATGCAGTGGTGTAAAACACGCCGCCAATGGACTCTAGAGCAGTGGAGGTACGTTCTCTGGAGTGACAAATTGTGGTTTCTCCATCTGGCAATCTGATGGATGAGTCTGGGTTTGGCATTTCCAGGACAACGGTACTTGTCTGACGGCATTGTGCCAAGTGTATAGTTTGGAGGTATTATGGTGTGGACTTATTTTTCAGGAGCTGGGCTTGGCTCGGCTCCTTAGTTCCAGTGAAACAAACTCTGAATGCTACATTTTGGACGAATCCAATTCTGGGGCCTCATGTATAAAAGAGTGCACAACTTTTACACTAAAATCGGTGTGTGTGCAAATTTAGAAAAGTGTAGCGTGCAAAAAAATTCAGATGTGCGCACCTTTACTTTATAAATCTCAATTTGCGGCAAATAGAGCGCAGCTGCTGGTGTGTCGTCACCACCCATAAATACATATGTAAATTAGTATAAATACCTGGAAGGCTGCTATGTGAAGCAATAACCAGGGGGAACTTATGTTTATCCCTTTTTTAGGACTTTTTATATAATTTAGCAATTTTTAATCAAAATTTAGTATTTTTCTTCAATAGCTTCCAGGTCATGTGACCTATTGACTCAAAATTAGTGTGAAATTGTTATACTGGCCACCTGATGAGAGGGATGAGTTTTCTATTTGAAACAGATCAGATGCAATGACAGGCAGGACTTTCTTAAAAGGTCTATGTACGATAGGACAGCAGGAAGAGTAGCTTAGTTAATTTATAATTTATAATCTTTTATAGGTGAAAACGAGTCATTTTTCTGCATTTTTTATATTCAGGCATAGAAATGATATTGGACTTAGTATGGATGTGGAGAAGATTTCCATCTTGTTCATTATCCAGGATGTTACATTAAACAAGGTTAGACTTACAGTTAACAGGAAATGAAGTTTAGTCACAGTATCACAAATACTAGTGTATTGATGGTATCAATAAAAAACAAATTAAGATGAAGTTGTAAAAGTATTGTCTATTTGGCTATTGTGGCTCTAATTTACAGGAAGCAAATTGCATCCCCATAAAATCAGCCTACAGTGTATGTTAGGGCGCTTTGTCCCAGCTCCCTGCAGCCAAAAATGTTTTCATTTCTTTCTTGCAAAAATTACCTGCTGACCTTGTTGCTATTCATCTGCTTAACCTTATAAACCTCAGCATGACCCATTGAGCAATCATAGCAATAATAATGTATGTAAGCCAGATTGAAATGAGGAATTATCACTGATCTCAGAGATAATTATCTCCCAAAGAAATGTTGCTTTGGGAGTAATTTAAATAAAACTAAAACAATGCATACTGGTCTTTTACTTCCTTATCTATGCTGTGTGTTGATGTCAGTTATACCTGATTCATCAGTGAACATTTGCATCGTGTGATTTGAATCTGATTGATCAAACTGAAAGTAGAAGTTCATATGTGTGAACATTTCATGTTATTTTGACACGTACCAACACAAAGTATATGATGCTGCTTACAAGTTCAATAGTCTCAAAATGTCATGTGTTAACACATACTTTACATTTTTTTAACTCTTAAACAGTATGTCGACGTGTGTGTTGTTTGTGCCTTCTGTTGAAGGGGCAGTACTTTGTGTTTTCCAGCCACATAATTCCACTTCAACGCAAATGATAATAAAATTGCTGTATATTAAGTGGTATATTCAGTGGCAACTTCTGACATGGGCAACAGCCCAGGGTGGCATCTTGTGGGAAGCAGATGCCACCCTGGCCTGCATGCCCTCACCCCCCTCAGATGCACCTCCACTCCACTCCCCCACCTCTCACAACCAGAGAATCTCATATCAAAAGGTCCTAATGCAATAATGCTCTGCATTAGATTTGATTCCTGCTGTACTGCTCTGTCGCCTCAGGTGCTATCAAGTAATAAAAGTTTGTATGTCATTTCATTTAAATTTATATATTTTAAAGCAGATCTAGAGACATTTACAGATTAAGTCAATAGTTTCTAAAGCTGCTGTAATTTTGACTGTTTAAACAAGAAAAAGCTGCATCTGTCATTTTGACAGATTACAACTACGTCCCTGACCCAGGAGTTAAATATCAGCTCATTTCCTCTGGAGCCAGGTCTGTGTTTTTTAAGAACACCCAGTGATTCCATCAAGTCCTTTACTTTCATTTTGTAATGTCTATTGTGGGTACTGATGACATTTGTCTTGTCCACGATGTGTGCTGCTGTTTTTCTTGCCCAGGTCATACTTGTGAAAGAGGTCCTGATTCCTACTGGACTAAAGACCAGCCCACTGTCACTTCACTGAACACGCAGTGAAGTGACAGTGGGCTATAGAGTGAATGCTTTACTTTATTTTTAACCAGCATCATCTGGACAGATGAGCTAATTTAGATTTTATTTGTCATTCATATTGAAAAATATATTGTAGAAAATTATAAAACTTGTTCGCAGAAAGTCTTAACATAAATAAAACTGAGGGCTCAGACCAACCAGAACCTCAGTACAGAATGATGCTGCAGCTGAGGACAGTTTCTTTGGCAATCGATGTACTTTTCTGTGGAAAGTGAAGAAGTAGTGTACTGTCGTCTTCTGAGACAGCTGGCAGTTCATGCATAGCAACACTTATGCAACTTCAAGTAGCGCTGGTCGGCGTACCTCTTCCCACACCTGTCGCAGATGAACTGCTTGCCGCCAGCATGTACATGCCTCTTATGTGTCCTCAGGTGGCTACCCTGGCTGAAGGTCTTGCCGCATATTTCGCAGGCATATGGCTTCTCTCCAGTGTGAACGCGCAGATGAAGCTTGAGGCTGTTGGCATTGTTGAATTTTTTATCACAGGTGGGGCACTGGAAGGGCCTGTCTGTGGAGTGAGTGCGGCTGTGGGAGATCAGGCTGCTCTGCTGGCTGAACGTTTTTCCGCACTGCTGGCAACTGAAGGGCCGCTCGCCAGTGTGGATGCGGCCATGGATCTTAAGATTCACCGCCTGTCGAAACGTCTTTCCGCAGAGGTCACACCTGTAGGGCCTCAGGTCGCTGTGGATCCTCTGGTGGTTCTTGAGGTTGACGGCATGCCTGAACGATTTGGGGCACTGCTCACATTTGAAGGGCTTCTGGCCGCTGTGGATGAGCTGGTGTGTTTTGAGTGTAACAGCGCGGGTGAAGCCCTTACCACAGTCATTGCAGATAAAGACCTTCTCCCTACTGTGGGTGACACTGTGGCGGTGTAGATTCTGTGACAGGTTAAAGCGACGGCCACACACATCACAGCAGTACGGCTTTTCTCCAGTGTGTATGACGGTGTGCGTCTTGAGCTGTGTCTGCTTTGAAAACCGTTTTCCACACACAGGACACTGGAATGGGCGCTCGCCAGTGTGTGTTCGCATGTGGCTCTGCATGCTTTGGCGCTGGCGGAAGGCTCGGCTGCAGATGCTGCAGGCAAACGGCTTCTCCCCTGTGTGGATGAGTTGGTGAGACTTCAGGTTGCTTTGAGATGAGAAGAACTTCCCGCAGACAGAGCATGAGAACAACTTTTGGGAGACATTCTGCTGGGAAGTCTCAGCGAGAACAGAGAACTCTGAAGGTAGCGGCTCCGGGTCTGATGGTGGAGATGGAGCAGCTTCAACCCAAGCTCCTGAGAGAATACACAAAAAACAATATTCAACAGAGCCATCATCTGAACTGACCAACAGTTCTGGAGAATGACTCATTTCAGAGTAAATCTGGACCGGAACTACTGTCACTGCTTTTATTGTAAAAGATAGTGTGTGTAGAATAAGTACTGAGCACATCACAAATATTTTGCACACACTGTAAAAAAAGACACATTATATTTCTCCCTCCTTGCCCAAGAAGAAATCTAACTATGCGGTTCCTAAACTCAAACATTCCCAGACAAAAGCTTTTGTGAAAAATAAAATTTATTTCAATCTAATCAGACATATTCAGGGTCAATTTTATACACTGACTTTGATAAGAAATTCAAATTCTGTCCAAGAAATTGCTAATCTCTTTTCGTAGTATCATTCACATTCATTCACTTAAGTCATTGACTCACTGCATTTGCTCCTCCATGTGTTTTGCACAGTGTCAAAGAAAATCATCATACAAAACATTTTGAAATGCTTGCATTTAGCAAAATGAAATCATTTTGGTAATCCTACCTGATTTAATGGGAAAGGTTTAGTGTGATTTAGTTAACCAGTATGAAATATTAGTTTGTGTCTTTTTATACAGTATGATGTTAAATGTGTGGATTCATCGGTACTTTAAATCAAACCAGTACAATCACTCCAGATGTCAGTAACAACTTAAATAATTCACACACACAAAGAAATTAACAAAACATTACAAATTCATTTTGTGTACTAACAGAAGTTTTTTTTCTTTTTGTTTGTTTTTAGTCACACTTAATTTTTCCAGTTCAAACATGCCATCATATAATGCTTACTCAGCCATAAGCTGAGTAAATGTTCAGTTTTAAAAATTTGGATTCTATCAATTTAGGGGAAAATGCTAAAAAAAAAGATCCACAAACCACTTGGCCCTGTAGTAAAAAGTACTGCTCCCTTTAGAGCCTGTCCGGCAACATAAAACAGTCCTTGCAATAATACCTTCATATGCTCACAATCACCATGTCACAATCACCCCAGCAGACTCTAAAGCAGCAGTGTTTTGATATTTTCAGAACTCTGGAGAATAGGATGTGACTCAAACACAAACTTTGCTCCTCTTGTTTGTCTGAAAACAAGAGGAGCAAAGTTTGGCGCATGTGCAGTGAACTGTTCTAAATTTAGCATTCTGACATCATTTTTACGTCATAGGGGCAGGCCAAAGGAGGCTGGGTCGAATGGGACCGGGCTAGGCCCTGCAGCGCAAAAAGGCCCCTGCATTTACTCAAGTAATCCTATAACATTTAATCAGATTAATTAAAACATTTAAGTGTGTCAAATAAGCAAAAATCCCATCATTAGATGCTTCCAGAGTGATACCTTGGAGGAGAAATCTGTCAATAGGCCACCAATTAGAACTAAATCCAAGTTATAAATTGATCTGTGATTTTTCTTTGTGGGTGGTTGTTACTGACATCATGTGACAGTGTTCTGTATATATACACACCTATTAGAATGATACATTTAGAAAAAATGCTGACATGTTAAATTTTCATTTTCTAGCAGATATGAATCAGGTTCTCACTCTCTCTAATGGCTTCCAGGTCAATGTTCCCATCTTTAACGCTGACCGCTGGAACAAACTGCGTCTCCACAGCATCACCACCTGCTTTCAGCTGCAGTGACCCAACATCCAGATGTCAGTAAGGTCAATGAGGGCAACACAGACATGAACAGGTGAGACACTTACCTGAGCTTCTCTTTCTGCCTTGCAGTTTTGGTTTCTGACTCCGTATGAGTGCTCAAGCTCTGCTGGGAACAAATAACAGCAATATTGACATCATAACTCTCCATCTCCTTTGATTGGTGTGTGACATTGTTGGGGTGTTGCCTGTGTTCATACCCACGGATGCGTGGCTGAGGACGTTGAGGACGCTGGTCTGTGGCTTCTTACAGACATGCTCCACCTGAGCAACAAGCCTGGCTTCATCCATGATGTTTAGGATCCTCCCCAGAGCCTCATTTCCCAGAGTCTCCATGATGGAAGCAAACCGCACCTATCAGGTTACACAGTCCAGGTGAAGCATGCAAAACACTGAATAAATAGTGCAACAGTATGATGAATAGACATCACTTAATGAGCATGTTTTCTTCAAGCCTTTCAGAACTGAAACACAAAAATTCCTTTTCTGCTTCTGCGGCAGAAGTCGACGTCCTTTTTCAGTCTCAGCAACAATCCTCTGACTCCTGTTTCTGCAGGAACAGAGAGGCAGTTTCCACCTGCTCGTCCAGGAACACAAGAAATAAACTAACCCTCAATATACCTTGTCACATTATGGGGATCTGAACACATTTCTGACACATTTTAAAACAAATATTGAAAATATTTGTTTTCAAATATTTTCCTGCAGTACTAAGAGGGGTCAAGAGGATCCCGCTTGTGCTTTTACAAGTTTTTTTGCTTTGTGGTTTCTGGAACTGAAGAGTGGGAATGGAAAGGTCACTTCTCCGCTGACCAACTGTGACATCTGCCGCACTCTTCCAGAGCTAAGACAGCGGGAGAGTTAAAAAATTAAATCTAGTTGAGACGTTTGTCAAAAAGAGTAGAAATTAAGCCAACAATGTTTCCCAAATGTTGTCGCTTCACCTACTCCTGCTCCCCTGGACGTCTCAGAGGTTCCCTGAGCCTGGGAGCCTCCGTCCTCCTCCTCATCACGTGGATCACACAGGTAGGATTTGCTTTTTGTCTTTATTATTTACTGTAATTTAAAAAAAAAGTAAACTAAGTGCGTGTGCGAGTGTGTCGCATTTTGCCAGTTGGGTCTTGTGTCGATCAATCTGCTGTTTTTGTGGGACATGCGCTTCGCTTTCTTGTGGCATATTTGTGTGGGTTAGGTTTTGTGTGTCATGCACATGATGCGCCTTTGGGATGTGGTTGTGCTTGTGTGGGTCAGGTACAGTGACAGTTTTGTGTGCACACTTTGATAATGTCAGACTCCGAGTTGACTTCATAGAAAAATTCAAATATAAACGTTAGTTTTGTGGTAGAAAAACTGTTTCACTCCTCATTCCTTCACCAAACAATCAGATCCACCACAGCTTTTGCTTGTTAGTCACAGCAGGAGGCTGACTGAAGACATTGGTTGTGAATTACAGAAAAACTTGATTTCAATTTAATATATTATATATTTCAGGGCAAAGCCAAACACCACTGTTTGTTCTTCAAATATTAAACATATTGTGTTTTACAGTTCTGTGTATGCTCTCACATAAAACAATATGGAGTCTAAAGTTTTACGGTCCACTCAGAAGCATTCAACATCAAAAAACACACGGTAATTAGCCATTAGCAGCTTGTAGCTTCTGACCAACTTCTCTCGGTTGTCCTTCTGCTCTCTTCCCGTCTCATGCAGCTCCTCTGTGGTCTCTCGGGCCTTGGAAAGCTCCCTCTCCTCCTCCAGCCTTTCCAACTCCGCGACAGCAGCGTGGACCAGAGCTTCCATGACGGCGGCAAGCTGCGTGTGCATAGACACGGTGGAGCTCATGGCGGCCGCCTTTCTGTAGCGCCAGCGACTCTCTAGAGGAAAAGGTTTAACTGGTGGCACAGATGAGAATTCACCGACCTGAGAGGAAATCAGTGAATTAAAACAGCAGTTCTAACTCTATAACAAAACAACAAAACTCTTCCCTGGATAGAACAGCTTTCGTTTTTGTGTGCATGTTTTTCTTCTTCTATGACGTTTCATTGGCAGTTCACATTTTTTGTGCATTACCGCCATCAACTGGACTGAGGTGTAATCTACAAATTTAACTCGCCCTATATCTTCAACACAACTAACTAACTAACTAAATAAATAAAATTATTCTAGCTAACTTTGTGTCTTTTAAATACTTTGTAAGTGCTTGAATAATACATTATGATTGAGTCTTCACTAATATATTAAACATTTGTTGTTGAAATTCACATTGTCTTTTACATTCCCAATTTTTCTCTTGAATATTTCTACATTTTATCAAAATATGTTCCACTCCTTCTATTTCTCCACAATGAGAACAAGCCCTTCATGAATGTTTTCTTACAATTATTTTAACAGGTTTACAGTAGCCTTCTTCTTCTTCCTTTTCAGCAGCTTTTGGCAATTGATCAACATTTTGGTGTTTTACTGCCATTTGTCACTTACGCACATAAAAAAAACTAGTCTCTTGTTCATTTGAGTAAATTGCACATGCTTTTGTACATTATGCAAGTGACAATGAACAATTCTTTGCTTTTTCCAAAAGTGCAAGATGTTCAGAGCTCAGAGATATGGCCAAGGTAAGGAAGGCTGAAACTCAACCACCACTGAACAAGACACATAAGTTGAAACATGTAGACTTGGCCAAGAAAGATCTGAAGACAGACCTTTCAAAGGTTTTATGGACTGATCAGATGAGAGTGACTCTTGACGGGCCAGGTGGATGGCCCTGTGGCTGGATCAGTGATGGGCACAAAGCTCCACTTTGCATCAGACACCAGCAAGGTGAAGGGAGTTACTGGTATGGGCTGCTATTACTAAATATGAGCTAGTTGGACCTTTTTGAGTTGAAGATGGACTCAAAATGAAGTCCAAAGCCTACTACCAGTTTTTAGAAGATACTTTCTTTAAGCAGTGGTACAGAAAAAAGTCTGCCTCTTTCAAGAAGACCATGATTTTTATGCCAGACAATGCTCCATTGTGTGCATCAAGTACGCCTCTATGTGGCTAGCCAGTAAAGGCCTTAAAGATGAAAGAATAATTAAATGCTCCCACTCCCTTCTTCCCTCATTCGTGAACAAGATCCCGAGATACTTAAACTCCTCCACTTGGGGCAGAACACCCCCCTGACCCGGAGAAGGCACTCTACCATTTTACAGCTCAAGACCATGGCCTCGGATTTGAAGGCACTGATCCTCACTTTAACGAATGACAATAAAGAGCTGAGATGGGAAAATTTTCAGTTTTAATTCAGTTATAACTGGAAATTCAATAATCTTGCAGACATAGATATTGTCGTAAGAAAGCCAAAATCTCACTTTTACTTTCTTAAATATTCAGATTTGAGAGGTTGTTAACATTTTGGAATTGACTGAGAGTGCTGTAGTTGTTCAACAATAAAATTAATCCTCAAAACTACAACTTGCATAATAATTGTGCGCAGAGTGTATACCAGTAGGCTAAAAAAATTCCACACAACAAAAAACTTTTTCTTTTTTCAAAACAACAAAATACAGATTTTTCTTTCTTTCTTTCAAGAATCACATTCCACTTGTGATGACATAAATTTCTGGAAAAGTCAATGGGGTGATAATATATATTCATCACATGGTAGCCAGCATTCAGCTGGCACTCTTACTTTAAAAAACAAATCTGATGGCGACATCCTTTTGAAGAAGTGTGATTCTCAGGGACACTTTGCATTCATGATATTATCATATTGCAATAAAAATTTGATTACCCTTAATATTTACGGTTACAACTCAAAACGTGAAAACTCACAACTCCTTTTTCTGATAGAAAATAATCTAAATGACGGTTAGATTATTTCCTAATCCAATTATTATAATAGCAGGGGATTTTAAAATTATTTTAGATAATCAACTGGACAAATGGCTGCCTCAAGCTCAAGATTAAAACACTATTCTTAAATTATTCATGCAGTGAATGATTTAAGGGTGTAGGGAGAGAAAAATGTCCACTGGACTCCCCTTTCACCTGAAGTAATAACAGTAGGTGTAAACAGTCACATATTGGTTAGTATCTGACTCCTCAAAAGCCAATATCATTGTCAATATTCTTTCTACTCCGCTCACGAATCATAAAACAATATTTATTTTGATATATCTGTCTGGTAACCATTCACAGAATAGGAGAGCCTACTGGATCCTAAACAACTCTTAACTTAAGTTAGACTCAATACAACAAAATCACAAAACCAAATCTCTATTTTCTTGTTCTTCCCCACCTTCCAGATTTCCTGGACAAAAGACACACATTCAGATTTGTTCAGTAAACTTAATTATTTTTTCATTTGTCTCTTGGAAGTGTTCTGCGTGTGCATTTACCTAAAACCTGCTATTTCCAACAGTAAAGCTGTAAATGCATGTGACGTTGTAGATCTCTGAACATTTTTAATTTGTCATGTGTGTAATATTTGCCTTCTGTTTTTTAATACCAATGTATTTACTGTTAAAGCCTACACCTCTGGCATGCTCTTTCATGTTTTGTGTTATATTTTTTATTTGTAAATAAATATGTTGTCTATTAAAAAAATTGAATTTACATTTGAAAATGGATTGAGCAAAGAGCTGTGTTTTAAAGAACTGAGAAAACAGATCATATTCAGAGATATGTAAAACTGAAGATACCTTCTATATTTAGTGTTAAAGACAAATAATGTTTTTGCTCTAGAAGTGCAACTTCAAAAAAGTATTGTTTGTATATATTTGTAACATATTTTTAAAATGTACATTTAAAATATGCATTTTTACAAATATATACAAAGTACATTTTTAAATGGATTTTCCAAACTGCAATTTTAGTAATATATTTGGAATTTCAATTATATTTTAGATAAAATATACCTTTAGAAAGTGTAACAAAATAAATTTTTTAAGAGTTAGAAGCACGTTTTTAAAATGTATTTATTTTACATTTTTCATATCTTAATAAATATATCCATTTGATAACATACTAAAAATGTATTTCAGAACAAAGAGCATATTTAAAATATACTAAAATATTTTTTTTTTCACCAGGACTGCTATGCAGCTGAAGCCAGAAGTTTATATACAACAAATATAAAAATATTTGGTGACACATTTTTTTTCTTCTCTGAAGTTAAATTAGACCAAATTTCTCACATCTTCTTAGTGCTTCTCTTCAGCAGGGTCAGGGAGGATGGGTGGAGCTGAATACAGGACAATGTTTGAAGAAAACCTGTTGGAGTTTGCGAAAGACTGGAGACTGGGGCAGAGCTTTACCTTCCAGCAGGACAACCACCCAGGTGCATTGATGGACCGTTGTAGGATAGTGCAGGAAATAGGCTCAGCAGAAGAAGGTGGATCACCTATCATTACAGAGCAGGACCTTCCCACTAAATATGAGGCAAACCATTTGAGTGTCATACCTAGAATGCCAACATTGTAACTTAGGCATGACAGGGCAACTTTTACTATCTGTCTAAGGACTGAAGGTGAAAAATAGCCTTCCGGCTAACTCTGGCATGTTTACAGAAATCTTATTAATATGTACTGTGCCTTTAGTAAAATAAATCAATTTAAACAATTTTAAAGATCCACTGTATCAAGTCCCTGTCAGGTAAAGGACAACTCTAACATCCACAGACTATGATGTGATGGGATATAATAGCAGACTGGCACTTTTCAAGGATAAAATTAAATTCCAAAAAGCACTGTAGTTGATTAAAAACCACTTTTTTCTAACATTTTAAAAATAAAGGGCAGATGAAATACAGGTCTGTTATTCAAAAGTACAGAGAGGCCTAAAGTTGGCTTTTTGAGTAGAGGCCTGACTACAGCTTGTCTACAAGCAGCCAGGATGACTCTTAAAGAAAGATGTATTTATTTAAAAAAACAAGAGTTGGCCTAATTGTATTAAAAACTGTTTTAAGCTCTCTGGCAGGAACAATATCCAAAGGACCATCTGCTGGTTTTAAAGCTCCCACAGTTTTACAGAAAGCTGCAAATCAAGGTACCTTAAGTTGGTTGAAAAGTGCAGGTTGAGCTGGGTTTATCATCAGGTCATTAATACTTCACACTTTCATTGAGGTTTTAGTGATTTGCCTCACACAGTGCTTTTTACCGGCAAAAAAGTTAAAACTTTCACATGAAAGTTTTAACGTCAGTCATAATAGTAGTAGTTTACAATAAGGCTCCGCTTATAGAGAATTTAAACTAATGAATAGTTTAAAGACATGTTACTTATTCATCTCTAAACACTTTATACATCATTAATAACTGTGTATTATGCATTAATTAAGGATGAGATGGAGAGCAGTGGCTCTTTGATTGAACTTTTAATAGAATGTTTGGTTTGACAAACAACCGGCACTACAAAGCTCTTTATCATTGTCATCTTTCACTATATTTACATTGGCTCCCCTTCTACCAACTGATGTCCACTTACTGTCACCTCCCTGTGTTGTCGACACATGGAGGTGACTTCTATGCCTAAACATAGAAGAATTTAGGCAACCATAGGGTCTCTGTTTTCTGCCTTCTCCAAACTGCCCATTCAAGATTCTTCTGAAAAAAAAAAAAAAAAAAAAAGAACATGGACATGCTCTTGCCTTCAAAATCATGGGGAAGACTGCAAATAAAGCCTCAGGCGATACGGTAGTTATTGATGTGGTCCACAAAGAGGGGAAGCCACGATAGTTCACTGCTAAGTACTGTAATCAATGGGAAAGGAAAAACAAAGAAGTGGTAGAAAAAGGGGGCACAAACAACAAGGATAAGCGCAGACTGTTAAGCAGTTTAAATTTTGCTACTTGCCATTATCGAAAATAACTGAAATAAAAGGTTGAAACATCTCACTATCTTTTTGAATGTATCTATGAGTTTCACTTTTTGAATTTAGTAACTTAAGTAAAATAACTTTTCAATGATATATTAACCTATTGAGATGAACATCTAAAATGCATTAACTTCTTAATTATAATGAGTCCAGTTTGAGTTAGCCAACTTTGCTCTTCAACACAGTGTAGGCCCTCTCGGAGTTATTTAGATTTTCCAGATATCTTCTAAAAAACAGTCCCACAGAAGGTATGAAGGAGCTTCTCTTTAGACATTGTTTAACTTTGTGTCTTCACTCGGGATGATCCTGATCTGCCTCAGGAACATTCAGTTCCAGTCTTATAGATTGCCATGTAACAGAAACGAGAGATTCCCTAAAGATTTTTCAGTCCTGTTCTGATTTTATCTAATTAACAAGAAGTCTGAGATATGCCATCAGTCTATAACTTTTGATATGTTGAATGTAAAATAGTACAATTCATTGAATAACCAGAGAGCCTGATTTTTTTTAACATTAAATATGTGATTGAATTAAAATGACTTTTTTTGGAAAGTGCCACAAGATGGCATTTGTTGTGAGGTTTGTGTCTTTAGGAGAACAGCCTGCACCCCTCAGGGGTCAGGCTTAGTACATGGGCTCCAAGTAAGAAACCTGCACTGCTCCACAGAAGTTTGAAAGGCAGAATTTCCTATTTTATGTTTCTGAAAACTGCAGAAACACAAACATAGAGAAGGTGATGTTTGCCATCAGAGAAAAAACTAAAATTATTTCAAAGATGACCTGTAGCCAGCCAGAGGGACACAGCAGCAGGGACACACAAAGAATTTCTCCATAGTATGGAGTCAGTTCACCTTAGCTGTTTCTAAGATAGCTTGGATGTTGTTTTCTATTATGGTGGTGGGCTGAGGACAAACAAGGTTTCTGACTCTAACTTTTTTGGTTAATAAGGTTGAAATCAGACTAAAAGGATCTGTCTTGACTGCGTGAACATTTCTGTGCTACAAATTCGACAAGTATTCCATAGTTACTGTTGAATCTGTGTCACACTCTGTTTATAAGTTTAGCAATATAATAAGTAATATTATAAGTAACATAGGGCTGCACTGGTGCAGTTGGTAGCACTGTTGCCTTGCAGCAAGAAGGAGCAGGGTTCAAATCCCAGCCTGGGTCTTTCTGCATGGAGTTTGCATGTTCTCCTTGTTCATGGTGGGTTCTCTCTGGGTACTCTGGCTTCCTTCCACAGTCCAAAAACATGTTTGTCAGGTTGATTGGTCTCTCTAAATTCTCCTTATGTGTGTATGTGCATGATTGTTTGTCCTGTCTGTGTTGCCTAGTGATGGAGTGGTGACTGGTCCAGGGTGACTCCACCTTTTGCCCATTGACTGCTGTAGATATGCACCAGCACCCCTCATGATCCCACTAGTGAGAAGGGTGTAAAATGATGGATAAGTAATATAATAATATTAAGAGAACTTTACCAACATGTCAGCTAGTTTTTGGACAGCTCTGGGTCATTTCATGAGTAAACCAGGATGATTTACTCTTAGAATGAGTCTAGATGACATAGGTAGGGATAATACAGTAGGACTTTATTTCATGAGTTCTTGTATTGTTCCTCAACACATTGAGATATTATTCTGTGTCTTTGCTGTGTTGCTGCTCCTTCCACTCCATGATAAGGCGGTGAGCAACAGCATGTTTGGGAGGCAGCCAGACATCGGGTCGATGATCTCTCCATGGTGGAGCTTTTACCTGCAGAGCGCAGGTGATTTCTTCCTCAGTAAACCAGCGAGCATCCTCCAGCTCCAAGTGGTCGACATTCAGCTGGAACAAAAAGCAGGTCACATCATATGTGACTTACATTTAACTAAACATTTCACCTGCGGTCAATATTCTTTCTTTTTTAAATTTCCATCTGCTCATTTAAAGCAGAACTCCAATACAAACTAACCATTTTATCCCGACTGATTTGAGTTCATCTAAAGTTTAACAGAAACCCTTCTTGCAAATGTTAACTTTTAAAAGGCCTAGTCACCTGAGAGTGGGTGGGGCTAACAGTGGCATGGCAGGCCAGCATGAAGGAGCTGTGAGGGAATGGCCAGTGCTGCGATGAACTGTAGATGATGTTCTGTACCTCCAGACCCACCTCTTCTGCTACCTCCCTGCACAGAGCCTCTTCCAGAGTCTCTCCTAGAAGCAACACACACTCACACATTACATACTAGGTTTACTTTAGGACAGGGATCCTGTTTAATATGTCTCTGGTTCACAACACCTGAGTCAAACAATCAGTTCACTAGCAGGACACTGGAGAACTTACTGCACCAAGGAGGTAATTCAGCTATGTGGTTAAAGTGTGTTGAACCTGGAGTAGATCTATAAATTGCAGGATGCCGGCCCTTGACGTCTAGATTTGAGAACCACTGCTTTAGGACATGACCAGGTGCATCAACAAATAGTGAGACTCACCCATGTCACAGAAGCCAGCAAGAGCACTGTACAACCCACGAGGGAAGGACGACTGACGTCCCAACAAACAACGTTTCCCATCAGACACCAGGACAATCACCACTGGAGACATCTGAAGAAAAAACATTCACTCATCAGACTGACAGTCAAATATCCACTGATATGTGTTGGTTTAACACTGCTTCTGCTTTAACTTTGATCTGGATCAATTCAGACTCATTTCAGTCATGCTGCTTTCAAATCAGTTCAATTCAGTTTATATAGCAGCTATTCACAGCAAATGTTGCCTTGAGACACTTTACAAAATAAATCATACACACATTTCAATTTATCCTACTTATGAAATAATACATTAAGCTCACTTTAATACACAAAGTAGCTAAAATGTTTTATAAGGAACCCCATCAGATTGCATTGAGTCATTGACTTACAGGATTCACTCTTCCTGGACCAGCATGTAGCGACAGTAATGTTCAGTATTTGCTGTATTGCAGGTTTGTCTCCTCTTTCTAAGACAAATTTTTATTTATTTACTATTTTATTACCAACAGACTATCATTTGCGTTGTGTCCTTTGCTTTACAGCAATCTTTCATTCAGAGCATGCACGTAGCAACAGTGGAGCGGAAAACTCCCAGGAAGAAACTTCCAGCAGAACAAGAATCTGGCTCAGTACAAGTGGCCATCTGCCACAAAATGGGAAGAAAATGATACACAGTGTTTGATGTTTTTAGAAAGATAAGCATTTGTATTTACTTCCATTTGTTCTGAAAACCTTAGCTAGAGTCCAGTGCACCCAACCGCCTGGACTTTCTAACTAGGTAACTAGAAGTTACCTAGTTAGAAAATAAACTTCAGCTGCGTGAATCTCAAGAATAAATGGATTGAACTTCTATAGCAATTTCCAGTCACCTTGACCATTCAAAGCACTTTACACTACAGCCACATTTTTGAATTGCACTCACAAACACTCACACATTTATACACAAATATGTTAAATGTCTTGCCCAAGGACACATTGACGTGTGACAAGAGGAAGCTGGAACAGAACCTACAGCCTTCCAATTACAAGACAATTACTCTATACACCGAACCACATAGAGTTAATATCATAATCTTGATGTTGCCAGAAATTTAAATGAGTTTGACACCCCTGGTTTAGATCAAAGCCTATTCATGCATACTTCACAATTATGTATTAATTGGTTCTGGACTGTCACATAAAATCTCAAACATACATCAAAGTTTGTGGTTTGAGAAAGAGAATGAGAAAAAGTTCAGGGGGCAAGAAAAGTCATCAATTCAGATCTGGGGCCTCATAGAGTGAGCAGCTTTCACACTTTTAAAAACTGGTGCATTTAGAAAAGTGCTTCGCATAAAAAAAAATTTAATGTATAAAGCCGTGCGCACACACATACTTGTGCACTTTTCCTTTATAAATCTCAATTTGCGGTAAATAGAGTGCCACCCATAAATAACATATGTAAATTTGTATAAATATCCGGAAGTCTGTGCCACTACGTGAGGCAATAACCATGACAACAGTTCTTGTATAAGTATTTATAATAATAATAATACTTGTTATATATTTTATTTAAAAGGTGCTTCTAGGGCACATAAGATCACCTCACCAAAAATAAAAAATAATACATTTTAAAGAAAAACATCCAAATAAAGAAAATTTTAATAAAGAGATCGTGCAAATGCCTGAACAGCAGAGCATTCAGCTGGGATTTAAAGACAGACAGCATGTCAGAGAGACCTTGGAGTGGGGAATGTGGACCTTTATTCTAAATAGAGGAATCATGTGCATAAGTTGTACACTTACAGAATAAAGATGCTTTCTGTCCATAAAGGCGCATTCACAAAGTGGGCATGGTTCAACTAAAGGATGACTTCAGTTGCACCAGTACCTGTACCACACGGCTCCTTCTTTATGTTTTGCTCAGAGCTCCAGGATGATCAGTCTGGGCAATCTAAACGCTAGTAAATCATCATCAAGACATCCCAGCAGAGCAATATGATCTCTGAACACACGCTCCCTCTGAATCCCTCTATTGGTGATGTTCTCCATTAGAACCAAAGAGGTCCACAATCACGTTGTGCAGCGTAATTGCGGCACAGTGCAAAGGTGTGCCCTTGCGCAGGAACTTATATACGTGTGTTTGGGTGCACACACAAATCTTAATCAGCTTAAACATAATCAAACTAGGCCTGTTTGGACTTAATCTGTTGAGTCAACCCTGCTTCTTTTTCATGCGCTTCGGCGCACAGACCAATGCGTTTCATCTTTACGAGACAAAAACAGAGGAAAAGTACTATTTACAATCAAGTAAGGTTTTCTCATCCTTTTACTTTTATTTTCTTTATTTTGTGTGCGTGTTAGGTTATTGTCTGAGAATAAATGTGATTCAGTTTTACCATTTACGATTAAATCAGTATAACAATAAAATATTGAAATCATGAGAAAACTTCAGGTCCAATGCTTCTTTGTCTAAATAACACTGGATAGGATCAGATTTCAGCGTATTTGGTGCTTTATAGTTTGTTACTGTCCACAGAAAAAGTTTGCTTGGTTACTGCAAACTTTCACGCCACATTCATTTTTATACATGCTGACTTGTGCGTAAAATATAGCGCTGCACATTATGTTTTTGCATATGCACGCTTTATACATGAGGCCCTTGGACTGGTTCTGGAATACCATTTCTGGTCAGTCCTTGTTCAGATTTTTGAATCGATTAGTTTTGATGGAGCCAATGCAGATTTTTAACCAAGGCAGACTCTGACCCCATTTGGTTCTATTTTAACACCTTTGGATAGTAGACAATAGAGCTGCTGCTGCAGGCCCTCTGGCTTCCAGCCTGGTTCCGTTGGGTCAGCTGGCCTGTAGCGCCACAGAACCTGTTAATCTGGTGCCATCGCAGCAAAGCCTGAGCCTGCGAAACACACCGATGTCAGGACCAGAACACAAATTAGATTCCATGAAGGAAATCTGGAGTTCTGGTCTATCACAAAAAACCAAAACAAGAAAGTCCAGCAGCAGTTACTCACTTTGGCGACTAGAGGTGCCTCAGCTCCTTCTAGGAGAAAGAAAGCTTTCCTGAGATCCATGAACATTCCCTTACAATTATTTGCGATTGCAGCTGGATCCAGTTCTCCTGAAAACATAACAGAATCCAAACAGAACCCCCAGAACTAAATCAGGCAAAAACTTTCTCAAAGTCTGAAGTGGCAGACAGAAAGAGTCCAACATGCTCTTACCCACATCCAGACAGAACTGAGCATGGTTCTGTTCAGAACAGCCAATCAGAATGGATTCTTTTAGCAAGGATCCATCAGAACCACATTTATGCAGGACTGACTGGACTTCTAGAAGATAAAGCCAAAGAACAATGATCAGGTTACCTTGCTACTCGCCTGTTGACTGCTGGAGATAGGCACCCCCTCCCCTGGTGACCCTCACTCCGCTCCACCAATTCAAACCTTCTCCACATACCCAAAACCAAACTAGAAACCATGGACAGCTCCTTCTCGCTCCACATATATTGAATGCACTACCTGACACTCTGAGGGCACCACAATCTACTGACTGTTTTAAAAAAGAAGGCCTTAAGATATTTATTTTTAGCTGTCCTTTGTGATCTAAAGATATAAAGGGCATTATAAATTAAATCTATTAATCTACTATTATTATTAAAGATAACTATGTTAAATAATGGATGTTCAGGTTCTACATTAGGGTTAGGTCTGAGGTACTATGTCAAGTTGTGTCTGTATCATTCTGGGAGTGAGGTTTGTCTCGGTGACTGATCTTGTACTTCAGTTTTTGAGGATGTCTATCTGAAGGTCTGTTTTATTTTCTGAGGTTGTGTACCTGAGTAGCTGAGAGCAATAGGTCTAAAGGTTTCCGGATCACTGCACTGCAGCAGTGGGATGAGACGATGAAACAGGAAAATGTGCCCATTTTGCAGCGCTGAAAGACATGCTGCATCATTCTCCTTCAGCTTGTTTATGTACCTGAAGAAATCAATCAATCAATCAATCAATCAATCAAATAATCAATCAGATGCACATAAGCTCCTGACCTCATTCTTGACACAAAGCCTGAGCAGAACCGGGTCGGACTGTAATGTCCTGCAAACAGAAGGGTCCTCAGGGGCCTTAATGCCGACATGTTGGACTGGATCATGCTCTGAACCTGAGAGCTATGGAAAGGCTGCTCTGGTTCTACTGCCTGCAGAACAGCAAGGTAAAGTTAGGCACAGAGTAGCGATGGTACAAGAAAAACAAGAAAAACTGTTAATCGTAAGTGCAACCAGTGAGAGACAACACAAAACAGCCCAGTCCTGTGAAGCACGCTCACACGGCTCAAGTCTGGTGTTATTTCACAGAAAAGCTAAGTTTTGACTGGTCAGAAAATAATCTATTTCATGCCTTAAAACATGACTGATTTGGATTTTAAAAACAAGTTCTGTTCACAGTTGCAGTACTGAACTATGAAAATGAACTATGCTACAGTAAATAGTCATTCCCTCTTAAGTAACAGTCCTCATAAGTCCTCAAAAGTCATTGCTTGAGTTGAAATAAAAAATACTGAACTAGTTCCCAAAATCTGTCAATTTTATGCATTTTTTTCCTCAGTCATCTAAGAAAATGTCTCCTAGACTGAACAGTTCCTCTGGTGAACCTCAGAGATGTGTAGAGCTTTACACAAAACATGATCCTTATGTTCAATAACAATAATAATAAATTAAGCAACATTTAAATACTTAATGTTTAAATGAATCTTTTCTCTAGTTAATCTCACATAACACAGACACAAGGATCAAAAGCCCTGTATAAACATGATTACTGTGATTAAAAACATCTCACTGTTACTGGCTGCTTTGTAGACTCAGGAATCTTGGCGTTCCAAACAGTTGCTTCAGAATTCTCTTATAAATTCAGGAATATAACTACCCGATTTCAACTCATCTGGATCAGAGTAATAATTTTAGAAATAAATTTAGAAATTAACTGATATAATAGATAGAAGGTACTTTATCTTGTTGGTCTTGGGTTCTTTGTGCTAGTTTCTAGCTAATTTAATAATTTATTTTATAATGTCATGGTGAGGTTCTACGATATCCTCACCAAAGTGCAACATATAGTTGAAACCAGAAGTTTAAATACAGCACCAAAAAGACACACAGATGTTTTGTTCTCATTGTCTGAAGTTAAATCAGACCAAACTTGTCTCGTCTTAGATCAGTCAGAATAATCGAAATTAATTGTATTTGTTAGAAAAGATATTGAGAACATTTTTTACATTTCAAAAATGTACATACATTTGGTCATTATCTGGGGTAACTGTCTTTTAAACCGGAGGACATGGGTCAAACCTTTTGAGATGTCTTGCACAAGTTTCTCACAATAGTTTACTGGAGTTCTGGCCCATTCCTACTTGAGGAACTGAGTCGATATTGTAGACCGCCTGTTTCACAAAGACCAAACCAGGCTCAGGAAGTGCAGCTGTGTCGGCCCAGGCTTAAGTAATTCAGATGAATGTGTGTCCATAGATTTCTTCAAGAGACCAAGAGTTCATCTTTTGCTTGAGGACTATGAAGAATTGAAGCACATCATGCTGAGGGGGGGAAAAAACCTCCTGCTACAATACAGGAAACAATAGCAGATCAATTGAATGCAGATAGAGTATAAAATATACATTTCCAAACCATTCTGGAATAAAAAAAAACATCAGTCATACCTATCATATGGTCAAATTAACAACTTCAGCCAAATAAATGAACAGTGGAAGTCAATAATATATAACATGTTAATCTGACAGCAGATTCATTCATGTTACTTTTTTCTGTCTCACATCTTAGAAATATTTGTACAGAACAAACACAATAGGTCAAGATAAAATATAAGAATACTTTTGCAGTATCTGGGAAGTATGTGGATGAAATGTTGAGTACATTGTGCAAATAACTTAGAAGGTACAAGACCTAGATCGAATTTAATTAGTTTTACCGATGGTTAACTTCGGTAAAGTTGTGAGGTTTTTGTTTTGAAGGGACAATTTCTTGTTTAACTGTTTGAGCAAAGACAGCTTAACTAAGCCTGACAGTTAGCCTGGTCTGGAGCAGGTTAGCTGCACATGGTAACTTATGTGTTACCTCTTTTGTGAAACCGAATCGAGACTTGAGTCTGAATATGCGGAAAATACACCAGCTTAATCCGCTTTCCTGGTTCTGTGAAACAACACTCCGTTGCTGTTTTCCTGTCAACCTCCTGACTGATGGTTCTGAGCAGGAACCCAAAGCAACTGGTCTCTTATGCCAGAGTTCTGTGTCGACCTGCTGTCAGTAATCCCACCGAAAGGTTCGGTTGTGACAGGAAGCAGCATCCAGTGGGCCAGATGTGCACAGTCATATGTTGTGGTTGTAAGTTAAAGGCCTGCTGTTTATGTTTGAGTGTCAGTCCGTGTGTCCGGTACCTGAATGTTCTGTACCACTTATTTCTTCTTCTTCTGCTGCTGATTGATTCCTGGTTCCACCTGCTGGTTAATCATGTTCCCTGCAGTAGTGACGGGCCATCTGAAGCCAGGCTTCGAGGCGTGTACAGAGCAACAAGGGGGCGTGTCAGATGAAGCCCCTCTACGCTTGTGTCGTCTTGCTGAAAAGCCTCGCATTTCATGGGTCACGTGACTGCGTCATTTTGCGAGTCGGTTTTCAAAATAACTCGTGATGAGCCGTGCTGCTTCAGGGGTTGTTGTATTTGATCGCGCATCAGTATTTGTCCTCAGCATTGGCTGAAATAGAAGGAACATTGACCAACATATTTCATGTGTATTAATGATTTTGATGATGGCACTCATCAAAATGTAATGTTTGTTACTGTTTTTCTCAATTGTTGATTATGATGTATTTTATGACTTTATATTTTTTGTGTTTTTATTATGTAAAGCACTTTGAACTGCATTGTTGCTGAAATGTGCTACACAAATAAACTTGACTGAAATGGAGCCAGCAGGAAGAAAAAATCTGACATCTGGGAAGACTTTGAGATGATTGCTCACAAGATTCTTAAATAAAAATAATTAACCCCTTCACCTCCAAAATTCTCACCTTCTTGAAATTTCCACTATTTCTTTGTTCTTTGTCTGAAAAGACATAGTCTTGCACAGCAGAAAAGGGATGAGAGAGCCAACTAGGAATCCAAGAAAAAGAGAATTTTTGAAGAACTTTAGTTTTCCAGAAGGCAAATCAAAATTTGCCCCAACAAGCACTCCACTCCCAATAAAATTATTGAAAATAATTATTGAAAATAAAAAAGGACCTAAAATGGAATAAAAATGAGTGTGCCTCATCTATAGTCTAGTAGAACAATTTGACACTGATTTTGAGTTAATGGGACACACAATTTAAAGCTATTGAAGAAAACATTATATTATTTAATATTTAAATAATTTAAAACATTGAATATCACTTAAAATTTTAAAAAAGGATAGTGTCTCATGTAATAGCATGAATTACCACTTTTTTGTGTCAGTTGGTCACAAGGCAAGGCATTTATGTACATTTGTTTGACAGGAGTGTTTGGTTCGGACGATCCCTAAGTGAACCTCGAAGCGCTTGAGGAGGGAATGGCACAGAACAGCTGGCCGAAATTAGTGTTCATAAATCAGATCAACCATGAACTAAACGCCGCTTGCTCCAGTATACAACTTGAAAACAACTTCACTGCGGGTCGGTAATACAATAAAAACACCAGAATAAAGTTTGTTTTTGTCTGTGGCCTTTAAAGATGGCGCCGCGCGACTGCGAGAGAGGTAAACGTCATACGCAGTGAGATTGGTTCCAAAGCTCTGTGGTATCAACACATGAGCTCCAAATTATGCGTCACCTCTTCCGTGACAACTCTCACACAGAAAAATACAAGTCTCATCCCCATACATTCATTCATTCATTCATTGTCTTTCTTTCAGCCTAGTGTTAGTTCACAAAGACACATACATTTTCGACCTATCGTTCAGAATAGTATGTCTGTATGCTTTGTGTGTATGGGTGTGTGTGATATTTTAGTAGTGTATATGCGCAATCTTCGTCTTTTGTGTGTGAGAAAGAAAAATTGTATGCGTGTGTGATATTTTAGTAGTGTGTCTGCACAATCTTAGTTTTTGGTGTGTGAGAGAAAAATTGTATGCATGTGTGACATTTTAATAGTGTATTGCTGGGTTTCAGCCTCGTGACACGGATGACGCGCAAAATTCAGATGGAGGACCGGAAGAGGATTTCTCCGGTTTAAAACAAAGCAAAATTGATCACAAAGAGTAGCTAATGCCCTAAATAGTCTGGAACAGACGAGGCATCTCGAAAAAATACGATTACATCTCTGAAACTGCAATGTGTATTCCAAGTTCTTCTGACCTTTCTGCTCTGATCTCTTTGAGCTCTACTGTATTGAGTGATGAGATGTTATTATAAACTTTGGAGATGAGACCCCTACATGGTGTTGGAATTTGCAAAATTATGTTTATTCCTCCCTTTAAGGGGGTAAATTGGGAAAGCAAGGACTAATGTTACGAACAAAGTCACAAATCTGGAGATATCAAAATAGGGAGGAACGTTGTAAGTTAAATTTAGAAGAAATAGCATCAAAAGTAGCAAAAATACCATCTATATAAAGGTCATTAAAATTACTTAAGCCTGCTCTCTGCCAATGGGCAAAGACAGGATCTAATATGGATGGCGGGAAAACATGGTTATCACATATGGGACTTTAGATAGAGAAGTTTATCATATTGAAGTGTTGTCTAAATTGTGACCATATTTTTAGGGTGGAGATTACAACTGGGCATGAAGAATGTTGCTTAAGAGAGAGAGGAAGCTTTGAGGTAACTAATGCAGGGAATGATGATGGCTTACATGCATACAGTTCTAATTGGCACCAGTCAACATCTGGTTCTTGGAGCAAACAGACTACTTTTTGTAGGTTTGCTGCCCAGTAATAATACAACAGGTTAGGTAGAGCCATACCCCCCTCTTCATTGTGTCTCTGAAGGAAACGCCTACTGATTCTAGGGTCTTTATTACTCCACATATGTGAAGACAGCTGTTTATCAATAAGTCTGAAGAATGATTTTGGGAGAAAAACTGGAATACTCTGAAAGAGATACATAAATCTTGGCAAGATGTTCATTTTGATACATGCTACTTTGCCAGCTAGGGATAAATTTAGGACACTCCACTTCTGGAGGTTGCGTTTAAGATTATTAAGCAGAGGGGTGAAATTGTTTTCAAACAGATCAGAGAAAGAACGTGTCACGTTGATTCCCAAATATTTGAATCCTGTTCTAGAGAGAGGGAAGGGCAAGTCAGTTTCTGTAATTTGGAATGCAAAGTTATTAATTGGAAAACATTCACTCTTTAGGAAGTTCAACTTGTATCCTGAAAATTTACCAAAACGGTTTAGCAGTCTCACAATGTTGGAGAGGGATGATACTGGCTCCGAGATGTAGAGTAATAAGTCGTCCGCGTAGAAGGACAGCCGATGTTCCAGCTATTTTCTATAAATTCCCTTAAGGCTCTGTGAAGTTTTAAGCATAATTGAGAGTGGCTCAATAGGTAAAACGAAGCCAAACTCATATTTAATCAACATTTGAATCTTAGTTTGACTTCTATGGGTCTCAACAGGTTGTTTACTGAGAAAAACTCTTGTTATTCATTGCTACTTACTAGTCATTTTTGATGGTGCAGCTTGAACACACACACACACAAAATAAAAATAAACCACATATTACTGTAACTTTGCCGACCTCCCAAAAATTGCTCTTAAAAAATAATCCCTGTTTATGTTCCCCCCCTCATCCCCAATAATGAGATGGGATTTACGCCCTTTATTGTATATGTACAACTTTAGTATTTTTGGATATGTGTATGAGTCTTTAGTAGTGTGTGAGACACAAAATTATTTTTGTCCTAAACGGCCCCTCATAATAGAACATATACAAACACACTCTCAATCTTCCATTCACACCTTCTTCTCACACTAAGAAGAAATTTGCCTGTATCATTACCAGTTGGTGGCAGTAATGCACCTCATGCTTGTTTGCCAGACCTACAAGAACGTCAAAGAAGATTCCCCTCTCCCAGCAGTCAGTTCGTTTCCATGTGTAGTAGCCACCTCGCTGCAGCAGGATGTCTGTGTTCATGGATCTGAATGTGCTGTTTTCTGCAGACAGGAGCCGCCTGCAGAGCCTCGTAGAGACAGCCGCTCACTGTGAGTCCACTTCCAGTTACAATGGCTCGGGTCTGGTCTGTGAATCCATCCCATTCGCTCTGTTATAGTTCAGAATAACAACAGGAGTATCACAAGTTCATTTGATGGCTACACCTGGATATGCGGTCAAGCCAGCCGACGTGGGTTCAATGCGGGTGCTCTAGTTTCCACAGTCCAAACCCATGTTAGGTAAATAGGTCTCTAAGTGTGAGTGTGTGTTGATTGTTATGTGTGTGTCACGGCCCGTGTCGTATTACTGTCATGGGGTGGGATGACCGCTGTAGCGGTAGACATTGTTTTATGGCAGTGGTTTTTGTTTAAAAAAAAAAAAAAAAGTCATTCACAGAGCAATCGTACATATAGACGTTGGTAGAGTACCCCAAAATTGTACTGGAATCACAGTAGCATACGTTCAACAGATGTTTACTTTAGAAATAGAAAGGAACCATCTAATAAATTACTTAAGCTTTAATTAAGCAAGTGTAAAAAAATATTTGGTAAAAGGTCTACCCAAGTACTGAGATACTGATTGTAACATCTGATTTAATGTTTTACATTTAAGATATCAGATAGCCAAAAATAGAAAATTCTGGTATTTTAAAGAGTATTACCAAAATATTTATACAAATAAGGAGTTAGGTTTGGAGGCTGGATCAAGACCAAATTTACCACGGGGCCCAAGGTGGTCAGTGTTTTTTAATGATGTCTCTTAAAAAAGAACAAAACATAAAAAACAGAGCAACATTTCATCATTTGACATAATAAGTGGTAGATCATGGTTGCAGATGCTGATCTAGCAGATGGAAAGTGTGATCATATCTTGATACAGCAGCTGAAAGTCCAGCAGTATAATTTTTATTTCCTTGTTAAACCAAATTTGTGATGGTTTAAAAAAAAAAACACCACTGAATATTAACAAAAGACATTTTTTTAGTATAATTTCCCTCTTGGTCCCTGTCTAGGACCGCCCATGTCTGCAGGACTGTGTCTGGTGCATTTTTGGTTAACGTATTTTTTCTTCATTAATAGTTAGTCAGGTTATCCAAACTGATAAACCACATTAATACAATAATAGTGAAATAATACATTAAATGATCACTGAACACTGAGTTCATAAAATATATTTCTGTCCTAAACCTAAATCTAATTACTCAGTTTATTTTTATTTGGAGGCTTGACGCTCTTCCTGTAAGCTAAATGTGACTGTGCAGTGAAGGTAGCTAGAAATAAATAAGCCCCTCTTAGTTCTTAAGGGGCCAAGTGAACTGGTGAACAGGTAATGCCTTAAAATAATTTTAACAGCGCTCCTGGATAAGTTTTATAACTTATAAGTTGATGTAAAAAATAATGTTTGTTTTAGCCACATAAATGATCATGCTCAGCAGCAAACAACATATCTCTAACTACAGCTTAGAGGAGCTCATTGATATATTAATGCAGTAGCCATGTAGCCCGATGTAAAAACATTTTGCTAGACAATGTCAAACATTGAGAAGTTTTAATTATTATTATCACACATTATCAAACACGGCATTTTAAGATCGGTGGATAAGAATGTCTTCTCATGTAAGTATTGGCTCCTCACAGATCCCCCAAAATTAAGGAAATTGGTGCAGATAATAAATGGCAAATAAATGTATCTTATATTATACATTCACATAGGATATAATATAAACAGCATTGTCAGAAATGCTATGTGTATAGCAGGTTTGTGAACGATGTAATTGTTTGTTGATTGCAGCCAGTCTACATTATTAGCAGAACTAGAGGGCCCCAAAACCACATTCTGTTTAGGGCCCCATGGAGTCTTGGGCCGGCCTTGCTGTAGCTTATTTTTAAATACCCATTTTATCTCCTGCCAAGATCAATAATAACATTATCACTACACACACAACAGTTTTTCATTCAACTAGGTTTTATACTGAAATATCTTGCAGAGCTATTTTTTTACACTAAAGCAAATACGTCTTAACTTCAACTGTAAATAATCATAAAAACTACTTGGAACCACCACATAAATCTAACATTGACTCAACAGACAGTCCCACTCTTTTTCTGTTCAGCTGAATCGATCTGCAGGTATTACCATCAACTGCAGCTGTCACACTGAATCTTAAGATTCCCCACATAAGAAACTTTTTAAAATCAATAAGAAACATCAGTATGATTGCATGTTTTCAGTCAGTAGAGCTTGTTTTCAGTTTGCTTTCTGACAATAACTGTACAGCTCTTCTAACTTGATGAACTGTGCAGTGAGAGCACCTTCTCTCCATTTCACATCCACCCACTCAGTCCGATGGAGTGATGATACCTTTCGCATTTTGAAAAATCCTTTACCAACTTACTTGACATCCAGCATACATCCAGCCTAGCGCCACAGCTAGCGACAGCTGGGTTGATTCGCCACAGCTGGATTGATTCACCACAGGGCTGCAATCCCAACAAGACAGAAACTGAGTGGCACACAAATAAGACACTACTCCCCCGATTCGCTGAACAAATATGGCGTTTTATTTTTATTCCCAACAAAATGCTTGATTGAAATTATGAGATTCTTTATTGAGTATGTCTCCAGAAATCTACAGTTGCATGATTAAATATTAATCAACATTAATAAAATTAATGAGATATTTTAACCATTAATTAAGCCACTTTAGGTTTACTGTTTTTAATTATAGCATGTTTGTTCCTTCTGCAGTAGGATTCTCCACTGTCGCCATCAACTATGTATTTGAACCCACAACCAAGAAGAAACAGGTGCGGTTAGCTGCTGTGCTGTTACTGACACATCCTGTACTCCTGTCAGTTACTGCTCAGTAAAGTCTGTTTGTTTCCCCTCTGTAGGAAGTTCCATCCCCAGTGCCGATCAGTGAGCTGATTGGTCAGCTGCCGGTGGTACAGGGTCGCTCTCGTCCAATCAAAGTGCTGAATAGACTAACGGTGGTGATGTCAGAGGCCAGTCACTTTGTGAGTTTTCCATTGGAGAATGTTGATCAGAGTACCAGATGACAGTTTTTTTATAAAGTTGTGATGTGTGTTTTGCTCTCCTAGAGGCCAAATGCTACAGAGTATCGCGCCTTTGACCTCCTGGCTATCCAGCCGACCACCGAGAAGCTCTTCCATGTGAGATTTACTGACCCTTTGTTTAATCTGAGCTGAAGCAGGATAATGCTTCACTGTTGTTTTTTTGTTTGTTTGTTTGTTTGTTGTTTTTTATTTTTTTTTAACTCACCTCGTGTTAAAGAAACAAAGTTTTCACTGTTGGTCAAAAGACAGCATATAGTTTGCCATGTGGGAGTTATGGCTGCTCCATTTGAGAAAAACGAGCAATAGTGAAGCGTGATATATCAGCATTCACTGCTATTTTTCTCTGAGGACCTCCATTTCACAGGAATGCGAAGCTGAGAAGAAATGTCAGGATGAGGGTTAGGTGGAAGGAGGAGACCGAGATTCAGCCTTGATCTTGGTGCTCAGCTGTTAGTTCAGTTACACAAAGTAGGAAGTCTGCAGAAGGAGAGGCAGGACAGGGTCTCTTTTGCAGTATTGACCTCCTATGCAGGCTCACATTAACGATTATACCTTTCAGAAACCTTTGTTGCTGATGCAGCGTCAAAAGGCTCAGAATTCTTTTGATCTTAGGTTACTTTCACACTGCAGGCCTTATTCGTCAATTCAGATATTTTTTAATGTGGTTGTTCATATTTCCAATTAGACGCAACTTATGTGCAGATGCATAGTAGAGGGCACAGTAACGTCAAACGTAGAACACATGCCCAGTGCTGGTGGAGTAAACATGGAGGGAAATGGTGGAGCATATGTTGTGGTTTAAATGTAGTTGTCCAATCGGAGCCAGCACATTAACAAATTAATCTTCATTATTGTCCGCCATGGTGGTTGTTTTCTTCCTGCTCATGTGTATCAGTGATGTTTGTCAAGTATCACTGACTTACAGTCTGGGTGAAAGCGGTCAGGTCACATTTGAAATGTTGAGATACATATTGAATTTAAAACCACATATATAAGTGGCCTGGGCTGCATTGGTAAAAATTTGATCTGTGTTGATCAGACTGTCATGAAAAAAATTCAGAAACAGGTCACATAAGAGAAAAAAAAATCAGATTTTTGTCACTTCAGGGTGCAGTGTAAAATTGCCTTAGAGTCTTTAAGAAGTGTCTCTGCTTTCTCCCTCAGGGCCACCATCTGTCTGAAAGCATCAATCCTGAAAAACTTCCCTCTGAGCTAAGAGCACTCTAATAGTTTTAATGGAGTAATGCATAGTAACACTGTGTTTGTGACAGACCACCTGCATGCTGTGTGACGTTGACATCATTTGCATCTCGGTGACAGAGAAACTTCCCTTCTTCTTCAAGAGAGCGCCCATAAACGGGGTGACCACCTCATTCCAAGTTTCCAGGCTTGCTTTCTTGTTTGTGAGTGTTTACTGCATTTCTCATTATATAGGCCATTGACAGAGGAGTGGTGTTTGAGGTGTCATATGCCTCAGCACTTAGGGACTCCACCATGAGGCGCTACACTATTGCCAACGCTGTTTGTTTGACGGAAAGCTGCAAAGGAAAGGTTGGTGTTCTTGCATATGATTCTGCTAGCTGCAACATGATGTGACTTTCAGGTCTGAAATTTTGAAAGCTGTTTCTCTTTCAGAACGTCATCATCTCAAGTGCAGCTGAGAAGGTCAGTGATCAATAATGTGTGCATAGAACCCAGTCAGTCTGTATTAATCAAAAGTCCTTGATGCTTCTTATCATTTGCTAACACTAGTAATACTCACTAACACTAAGTACTATTTGTTAATATTTTTTGATGATGCAAAACATCAAGTTACATTTGTTACCTATTGTTAATACCCCATACCAGCCAGTAAACTTTATCCATGATTAAATGTCAAAGTGGCAGCTTGGTCCTCTGGGGCCAGCATGACTTTCTAACTTTGTGTTTGTGTGTTTTTTAAGGCTTTGGAGCTTAGAGGACCTTATGACATCATTAATCTGTATCCTCCAGCAGGTGATAATTGTCTGATAGGTCCCTCCCACTCTGAAGGAACATGGAAATCAAAGCTTTGCATCAGACTGCAGTGTGTGGAGCAGGAACAGTGAGAGAGGCAGCAGTTCAGCAGTGTGATGGCACTCCTGTGGTGCCATGCAATGCTCTTGTAAAACAGTGCAGTGTTCTGTGTAGTAAAGTATGGAACTGGATTCAGTGTATTGCAGTGAAATACTTGGTGTGTTGTGTTCCTGACGAGTCTCTCAGAGGGGCGCTGTTTGGTCTGTCAGATGCTGACTCTAAAGAAGCCGTGTCTTCCACCTGCAGAGCCGTTTTACTGCATGCAGGTAAATTATAATGAAGCCTTGCACCTGCAGAAGCTTCCTATTGGATTATCTCAGTCTGCCTGTTCATCCGTCTGTTCATCTGTTGTATCACATTTTTGACTTTGTTCTTTGTCTTCAGAAACCAGGAAGACTGCTAGTGGCATTGTGTACACCAGGGCCAATCAGCAGGGGGCCCTTCAGGACTGTGGTTTCACATTTGGTACTGGTGGCAGTAGCAATAACTTTTTTAATTAAAGCAGCTTTCAGCACTGCCTGTCTTTGATGTTTCTCCCAGCATCGTTCATTCATTAGCCAGTGGTGGGTTTTAGTCCCTTTGGGGATAAAAACCGTCAGCATGGCATTTGGTTTTAGCTGGCGAGGGTAAAGCCCACCTGTTAGATCCTTCAATTTTAAAATCCTATTTATAGTTGTCCAGACAATACTGGGACACACAAAAACACGCACAAATTTCAAAAGTTTTTTTTGTAGTGTTGTAACTATTAAACAATCTACCCTTCAGTTCAACCATATAAGTGGAGACACGTTGTTGATGTTACCATTATAAAATAACTTGCTATATAACATAATCCTTCCTGGGTCTTCCCCAGGGCCTCCTCCCGTTAGGACGTGCCCGGGACGCCTCACCACCTCAACCAAATTCTGACATCAGTCATACGAGGACTTGTTTTACCTTAAAACAGATAAAACAGTTATTCTCTGAGCTATTGTTAGAAAATGGCTCAGAGAATTTTCTAACAGTAACTTAAACTAGTGATGGAGGGGCAAAATCATAAACAGTTATTGTTTTTCTATCAGTGTATCCAATATGGCTCAGATGGTTGGTAGACTATGGAGATATGCATGATCTACTGTGACAGACTAGAGACGCATGGCCCAGCCCCTCCTGTTTTCTTGTTCCCCTCGTTCTCTTTGGCTAGGTTTACCTTTTTCCCTATGTTTGCCAGTGTTTACTGCAGTTTAGCCATATTTACGTGTTGGATGACATTTTCTCTCATTCTCCTTCTTGCCTTAACAGGTGAAGCTCCTGCTGCCAAACGACCCAAACCAACCTGACAGGGATTGAGGAGGCAGAGCCTATTCTCATTTGTTTCACTGTTTTTGCTTGTCTCTTTTTGAAGATGTTTTGCCTCATGAAAACTGATTTATAATTTTGGATCAATAAAGTATGGAAAATAAATTCTTTATTCATTTTTTTGCGTAATAACTTAAATATATTTATCTGTGTATGTACACGAAACATACACACATACGTGTGCGTGTGTATATATATGTATAGTCGTTGTCAGCACTTCTCACAGAAAGAGAATTAATATCTGATCCAGCTATACCCCACAGCAGATTTCATAGAGAATCTTTTTAGCTTTGTTATTTGAGAAGACACGCCTGAAATCTCAGCCTACATCTGAACGTCACAACCCGTCTTCATTCCATAGGTTAACCCCAAAATTAAATAAAATTTTTAACTATTGTAATTACACCTAAGATAAATTAATTTAATCAAAGAATGTGTCTGTGTATGTATTCCATCTTAAGTTGGGGTGCACCGTTTGAAGTTTTCTGGTCGATCGCCGATTAC
The DNA here is from genome assembly GCA_903067095.1 of Girardinus metallicus. NCBI lineage: Eukaryota > Metazoa > Chordata > Actinopteri > Cyprinodontiformes > Poeciliidae > Girardinus > Girardinus metallicus. The sequence continues at coordinate 8,344 of CAEGAE010085646.1, read as the reverse complement.
TGATCTTTTAAAAGCCTTACCTGCTGATTTTGATTTTGACCAATACCAATTTTTTTATGTCTGAAATGTCACCAAATGTAGCAAAAAAGTTGCTGAGTTGGCAACATTGGGGTCACTATTGTTAACTGCAAAAATGCAGACATGAACTGGTGGGCCAGTCCATCAGTCAAACCTCTCATGGAAGAGCAACAGAGGATAGTGGCTAGTTTTTAAACCTTTGCTGAGGCAGATAAGATCGGTGGGTAAGATTGTCTTCACATGTAAGTATCAGCCAATCCCCTGAAGTTAAGGAAATCTGTGCCGATAAATCGGCCAATAAATGTATCCCATATTACACGTCACATGACCACATATGATGTAAACATCACTGTCAGAGATTTTAGCAAGTGTGTAAAGGACTGTTGATTGCAGCCAGGCCACAGTATTAGCGGAACAAGAGGGCGCCAAAACCAAATTCTGTTTAATGCCCCATGGAGTCTTGGGCCCGTCCTTTTCATGTGTGTAGTTCAGTGTGCTTCTGATGCTTTAAGTCTGTTTAAACTTGTAAGTGTCCAGCAGATGTCACTGTGCTGCTGTGTTTGAAGCCCTGAAGTTTTGACTCCACTATCAGACCATCAGGTGGAGGTCTGAACCAGTCCACCAGTCAGGATATTCTTCATTTGAATATCCTTCTTTTGTCATGATTAATATCCTGTCCATGCTGTGTTAAGCACTCATTCAGCTCACCTGTAAGCAATCAGGTAAGCAGTCCTGATTGCTTCCACCTGGGCCCCGCCCTTCTTAAACACCTCTCAACTATGATGTTGGTGACCTTGAACTGCTGGCGGTCAAACTGGCTCTTGAGGAGTGGAGGCACTGGATTGAGGGAGCTAAGGAACCCTTTGTGTTTTGGACTGATCATAAAAATCTGCAGTACCTCAAGTCAGCTAGGAGACTCAATCCCAGGCAAGCCAGGTGGGTCTTGTACTTCAGTCGCCTTAATTTTTCTCTGTCTTTCAGACCTGGGAGTAAGAACGCTAAGCCAGACGCACTCTCCAGGCTTTGTGAGACTATGGAAGAGGGTCAAGAGGCAAAGCAGGCGGACTATATGCTCCCCACGTCAGTGCGGCTAGCAGTTTCCAAGCTTGAGCCGGAGCAGAGAATAAGAGAAGCCCATCAACTAAGCCCCATCCCTGAGAACTGTCCTAAAAATCGACTATTTGTTCCAGAGCAGCTAATACTCTAATGAGTCTAGACTTTTCTGTCATCCAGGAGTCACTAAGACCCTATCTGTGATCAAGAGTTGTTTCTGGTGGGGAACTATGCTACAAGATGTTACAGAGTTCATCAAGGCTTGCAGAGTTTGCTGTCAGGCTAAACCATCCCGTCAGGCCCGCAGGGTTCTTCTGAAGACCTCTGCTTTATATTCCAGATTTGTCAATTGTTGCAGAGTCATAGCACCCACCTACCTCAAAGGACAAAGAGTCTGGCTGTCTACCAAGGTTTTCAATCCCATTGCGGATTGAAAACCGCAAGCTAGCCCCTCGTGTCATAGGACCCTTCCCGATTTCCAAAGTGATCAACCCAGTGGCTGTTCGGCTCCGCCACCCCAGGATTCTCAGGGTTTGTCCTACCTTTCATGTGTCCCGTGTCAAACCTGTCTTCACTTCTCAGTTGGTGCCCTCTTCCAGACTCCTTCCTCCCTCCCAGATCATCGATAGAGGCCCTGCTCACACTGTGCGCTGTCTCCTTCAGTCCAGACGTTGGGGTCAGTCCATCCATTAGCTGGAGCGCTCCTGGATGCCAGCCTGACATATTTTGAACAAGTCCCTTATCAGGGAGTTTCATCGGTCCAATCCTGACCAGCCTGGTGGTCCTTCTGGAGCCGGACCTGGAGGAAGGGGTACTGTCATGATTCATGTCCTGTCCATGCTGTGTTAAGCACTCATTCAGCTCACCTGTCACTCCTGATTGCTTACCGGTTCCACCTGGGCCCTGCCCTACTTAAACACCTCTCAGCTCTGCCTCCTTCCCAGATTATCGACAGCCACGAGCCAGTAGAGATCCAGCTTTTCCTTCCAAACCTTCCGTGTTTCAGTGACCCTTACCTGTCCACGGATTTACCCCTTCTGCCAAGCCCTTCATAGATCCGTTCTGTTCTGGATTTCTTGACCCTGACCCAAGCTCTGCCTCATGACCACCGAGTATTGCCTACCCCTCAAGCGAAGTTTGCTCCCTCTGTCTTGTGTATGACCTCTGCCTGATTATTGTCAAAGTCCCTTGGTGTTTCCTTTTGGATCGCTTTGTCAAGATCTTCACTACTTCCACAACAGCCTGTTCAAACTGGTTACCTGCACCACCCTGCCGTCAGACCCTCGGTTCCTAAGCTCCACCTGTCCTCTGCTCTACAGGTCAGTTAAGCTGAACATTTCAAAGATACCCCTCCTTTATCTGTGCATCACCAGACTTCTCCCCTTTCTTCTCAGTGCTGTGTTTGATGACTGCTCCCTAAGCAGCAACCAGAATCTGAAAATAAATTTAACTTGGTTTTTCTCATTGCGTACTCTTGTGTGTGGTTAAAATTTATGGGTCCTCACTGAGTGTCCTTACATCTTTGGGATATTCAAATGAAGAGTTTGATTTCAGAGTTTTATTAGTGGCAGCTCCAATTCATTAACTTATTATTTGAACTGTAAGAAGCTGTGTGGTTTGTTATGATCAATCATATTTTATGTATTCTCATTATTAAATCTTTCTGCTAACAGAACTTTTGTCCACCTTTCAGTGCCAAAGTAAACTTCACCTGTTTTTCACAACAGGGTAATGACAAAAATGCTATCTAGCATCATAATCTAAAATCCCAGCACTCAGGAAACGCTGGGGAAACTCCAAAAAGATAACGGATGACTGAGCCCAAAAAAGAAACTGATGCAGCTCAGAACATAAACGGGTCTCAGAACTTAAGAATGGCTTCATTCTATTCTGTGACAACACACGCATGTCTATTCATGCAGACATTTGCACTGATTGCTGTTCACTGTTCCCTGACAGCAGCTGCTCCTTCAGACGGCAACATGTTGGACAGGCTTCAAACTCTTCACAGATACTTTGCTCTGGATCATGGCTCAGAATTTTCTATCAAAGCAGAAGGCTAAAACTCTAAGCACTCTGTCTTCATTATAAATGTTATGATATGAAGCTTAAAATGAACAAATAAATGGAATGAATCTTTATGCGTTATAAAATTTGATAAATTCTTGCTTCCAAAATAAAGTCCCAGTTGCTCCCAGTTTAAACTTAGAAACAAACATTAATGTTAAACAGAGTTCTGCTGTTAGCGGAAACCTTCAGTTATCTAGTCATCCTGACAGCTGACATTTTGAACAGTTCAGAAAATGTGGATATGGAGTCATTTTCCTTAGAAATTTATCCATCTTTGGGAATACTGAGTCAGTGACACATTTAACTAGTCAGACTTTTAATACAGATTCCCTAACACAACAGCATGCTGGTCAGTGATTCATAACTAGATTTATAAATGGATAATTCTACAGAAATTACTGATTTATGTAGTAATTGTAGGTCTTATGGGAAGAACAATCCCAAGAACAAAACTCAGATAAGCCTAGACAGGAATGCTGGAGCCTGCAGCTAGTTTCCTCTGCCACGTCAAAGATTTTCCTCAATCAGGAAGGAAAGGGAAGAGTCTAAATAAGGGCATGGGGCAGAATCAGGGTCTGGGAATTCTCTGCGTCAGAAGTGGGATAGGCTGTTGACTGGTCTATAAAAGCTGCTGACAATGGAAGAGCTAAGACACTGAACCACTGAGCTATACTCAGACTGAACCAGATCCAGAATTATGCTGCTACAGCCAGTCTGGAACTTCCTGCTAGGACACTCGTCCCTCCTGCGCTCCCCCTTCTTCCCGGTCTTCTTCTCCCTGACTGTGTACCTGATCTTCTGCCTGCCATTCCTGCTGCTGGACCTGCTCTCCTCCAGGTGGAGCTTGGTACGCAAGTACAAGTTACAGCCTCAGAGCTCCATCAACTGGACCACGGTGCAAAGCTGCCTGGCTCTGACCCTCTATAACCACCTGATCTTTATCTTCCCCCTCACCGTGCTCAACTGGTACCTGCAACCAGTGCTGCTGCCCCAGGAGGCTCCACCCCTACCTCAAATGGTAGCTCAGGTCCTGGTCTGCCTGCTCCTTTTTGACTTTCAGAGCTTCACCTGGCACCTGCTCCACCACAAGGTGCCCTGGTTATATCGCACCTTTCACAAGGTTGGTTCAGAGTTTAAGGTTTTAAAATTCTGTAGCTTTTATTGATCTTTCAGAAATTTTTTCTCCCTATGTTCACCTTTCTACCTTCTTCTGCAGCTGCACCACACCTACACCTCCACCTCGGCACTGACTACAGAGTACTCCGGGGCCTGGGAGACACTGAGTTTGGGCCTGTTTGCTGCTGCCAACCCTTTGTTGCTGGGCTGCCATCCCCTCACACAGATGCTCTTCTTCATTGTGAACATTTGGCTGTCGGTGGAGGACCACTGTGGTTATGATTTGCCCTGGGCCACACATCGTCTGATCCCTTTCGGCCTGTATGGCGGTGCACGCCACCATGATCTCCACCACCTCAAGTCGAAATGCAACTATGCACCTTACTTCACACATTGGGACCGTTTGGCTGGGACACTGTACACATAGGACTGAGCTATGGAGATGAAGTGTTCCTGAATGCACCTCAGCTTGGACTGCCTCAAGATGTCCAGACACAGACATTCATGGCATGATAAAGACTGTAGACTGATGGGCCAGTACAGAAGCTCTTCTTTTTTTTTTTTTTAGCTGCAATACTTATATTTATTGATGTATTTATTACCAGCCAAAGTTTTGAGCTGGACTTAAAGCTTCCAGTGTGTGGAAATTCTGTCAGTCTTCATATGGAGTTGCTTCAGGACCCATACTCAGACTGAAGTTATGATCCAGGTTCTGTTCCTTTAAAGACTTGTTTTAGTTTAAAGTTGGTCTTGAAACAGTCAGAAAATGTTTGAACAGTATAACCTGCACAGTTTGTGTAGTTTTATACACACCTCTTAGTCCCTAGAGGGAAGTGAAGGGAATGTGAACAGAGATCAAGAATAAGTTGAGAGGGAAGCTGCTAGGCAGGAGGAGGAAGGAGATGACAAAACATGAGAAATTAAGCGGAGGAGGATGAGGAATATTATGTAAGAATTTATTGGAAGGAAAGTGTTTGAAGGAAATTGTGAAATCTACTGTGAAAAATGTAAAAGAAATAATGCACTGAGAAAAGAAATCAAATAAATGTTCCTGCTGTAAACAGTTTTTTTCTATGTTTGTTCTTAAAGCTACCACTTCCTTTCCTACCTTAATGTATTACTCGACCAGCTAGTTTTCCAAAAGGGGAAAACATTCTGAAAGATTTATTCCAATTCTGTTCACTGAATCTCTTTGGCAGCTACTGATCATATTATTGACCAATTGTAGCTGAGTAGCCACTATTGATCACTTAATTCGGGTCAGATGTTATTGATCACATTGTTCGTAATATGTTAACAATCTCATGTTGCATTCCGGATCCAGATATTCAGACCTGAATAAACTGTGCAAATGATTCACTGAGTTCTGAACATCCTCACTACCCCCAGCCCCATCCTACCCTTATCTCTTTAATGGATCATATGTTCCAAAGGAACAACTATAAAATAGTTCCTTATCCCAATTTTGATCCAACCTCTCTAAAGTGGGTCTGTAACTTTTATTAAGAAAAATGTTTTTTACATATTTGTTGAAACAGTGACTTGTTGTGGCAGTATGATAATGGACACAATATAGTAACAAGCTCAACAAGCTCCTCTGCCTTCTCAGTGCTCCCAATACTAACTACAGAAATACATAACTCAGTTAGAAACAACCAATCAGAGCCAGGAGAAGGGTTTTAGCATTGTCAATCACCTTTGTGTGTATGCTGCTCATATTGTCCCCCTTTCTCTCTACTATGCTACAGCTGGTTCATCACAGCAGAGTCTGCCATGATTGCTCAGGTTAGTTAGCATCACCACCAATTTTCACAGGAAGACCCCCTCCTGACTCTGATTGAGTATTTTTGGTCGAAAGCGATGCATTTCTTTTGACAGCAATAGTAGCTCAGGGAGGAGGTGGAGGAAATCCATCTTTTCACAAATTATGTGTCTCATACTGTCAGGACATAGTGACAGCTTTAGCAAATATGTAAGAAACATTTATGTTTTGTCTTGCATACCCCAGCTTTAAAATACTAAAGCATAGATATACACTACATCAAAATAAACAAGTAAAAGCAAAAAATTGGCTTTATTAGAACCCTCTGATCTCTGGGGGAGAAACATGTTTTGTTTTTGTAGCAAAAACCAAGCTTCACTCTTAAATTGGAGACTTCTTTTTCACATGAACTTTAAAAGAAAGCTTCCCATCAATAATCAATCCCAGATACTGGAACTGGTGTCTTGCTTGAGAATTTTAACTTGGGCAGTTCTGATTAATGGGATATTCTCTGAGGAAACGTTTGAAAAATGCATGTTTTGTTTGCTTAGTTTCAGCGTTTGATACTATTTGAAATAAGGCTAACACGGCAAAATGTGGAAATGTGAAGTGCTGTTATGAATACAAAATGAACTTTATATTCATTTTGGTAGTCAAAGTGTAACTAACCCCTGAATCCACTTTTTTGCTGATAAACTGTTGAACTGGGCTGGCCCAAGACTCCATGAGGCCCTAAACAAAATTTGTTTTTGGGGCCCTCTAGTTCTGCTAATAATGTGGACTGGCTGCAATCAACAATCAGATAATTACATAATTCACATACCTGCTATAGACTTATAGCATTTCTGCCAGTGCTATTTGCATTATATGCATAATGTATGGATATAATGTATAGGATACAATTATTGGTACCAATTTCCTTAACTTTCTGGGATTGGAGATCGGCTGATACTTAGATGAGAAGCCAGTCATATCCAACAATCTTATCTACCTCACCAAAGTTTTATAAACTAGCCACGAACCTCTGTTGCTCTCCAGTGAGAGGTCTGACTGACCAGACCACCACTTCATGTCTGCATGTTTGCAGTTAACTAGAAACCCCACTGTTGCCAACTCAGCAACTTTTTTGCTATATTTACCAACATTTTAGATATAAAAAATTGGTATCAGCCAAAATCAAAATCGGCAGGTCAAGTTTTTTAAAACTGAAAACTGCAATCGGTGCACCCCAACTTAAGATGGAATACATACACACATTCTTCTCATGATTATTTGATATTATTTGATTAAATTAATTTCTCTTAGGTGTAATTAAAATAGCTACAATTTTAATTTATACCAGGAGTTTTTCTCACTACAGAATGCGGACCAGGCTGAGTTCACATTCTCAGTCTGGTAAAGGCTGAGAATGTGAATTGATGCTGGAACTAAGCAATTGATTTTAATTGGAGAAGTTTCATAACTTATAAGTTGATGTAAAAATAATGTTTGTTTTAGCCACATAAATGATCATGCTCAGCAGCAAGCAACATATCACCAACTAAAGCTTAGAGTAGCTCATTGATATATTAGCTACTCTAGTGGCATAGTTGGAAGAGCTGTTGCAGTGCAGCAAGAAGGTCCTGGGCGACCTGTCCAGGGTGACCCCGCCTCTTGCCTGGATTGTTATCTGGAGAGAGGCACCAGCAGCCCTCCGACCCCACAAGGGACAAGGATGTCAACCAGGAGAATCAACCCATTTAAAGTTAAGACTTTCACACAAACATTGCAGCATAAATGTTTGGCTGTTGAACTAGACAATTCAAGATCGCTATCAAGCTAACCAAAGAGAAAGTTTTCAACAGCTGATTTCAGTGCTCAAAAGTTGCTGTGGAAGAATGAGAAATACTTCCTTGCTCCAGAATTCAAAATAAGATATGTAAACTGTGTTCATGATCTCATGTCAGGACTTTCTTTTCCCAGTTTAGCCCAGACCGTGATGTGTTTCCTGCTGGGAATTTACACAAAGCAGGAGGAACAGTGTTGTGCAGGATGGCTGCCTGATGTGGTCATTACAATAATAAACTGTGGGAAGTCCGACGTTTTGGTTTCAGAATGACAGTCTGATCCAGTGGGGTCTGTTTGGATTTCAAGCCTGGCACAGATTAAACTGATAAGGTTCTACATAAAATAATCTGTTCTGACTCATTTAGCTTACACAGTGGGGGGGAGGGGGGGGAGTATTTAGTCAGTCACCAATTGTGCCAGTTCTCCCACTTAAAAAGATGAGAGGCCTGTAATTGACATCATAGGTAGACCTCAACTATGAGAGACAAAATGAGAAAA